>JAOBAT010082641.1:0-42624 GCA_026413305.1 Hydrozoanthus tunicans
AATTTATCAAGCCATTATGAAACTTATAAAAAAGAACTGATTGGTTAAACAAGCGCCTATGCTCAAGAGTGTCCCAATCAAGGGAACTAACTAAGGCAGAAGTACTTGTTTTAGAGTTGTAATCATTACACATAAAACGGGCGGCATTCTTCTGCACTTGCTCAAGGCGATTGACATCTGTGTCGGTCTCACCAGCGTCATGTAGGCTCTTTCCTTTACCTCTCTACAACATGGCTTTAGCGTTCTTCTTATTAGGCCCAAGGTCTTGTTGGCCTTAGCAGCAATTTTAGAGCAGTGCGCACCCCAGCGAATGGATTCGGAGCACCTAACACCAAGGTAGTCACATTGAGGAACCTTTGCAAGGACTTCAGAATTAGCAGAGTATGTAGATTGGAAAGGCTTTCGCTTGTTCATAATGCGAAGTAGGTGGCATTTGGATGCATTAAAGTCCATCTGCCAGTCAGAAGCCCATTTAGTAAGGTTATACAAGTCCTCCTGAAGTATGTGATGATCATGATCAGATTTGATTGCTCGATTGAGTACTGTGTCATCGGCGAAGAGCCGAAGCTCAGATTTTGTCACATCAACAATGTCATTTATGTATAGTAGAAAGAGGGTCGGGCCGAATACTGAGCCTTGCGGCATGCCAGAGGTGACAGGTGAAATGCTACCTGCCAGGTTTCTTTCCACTATAAAATGCCTGGAATTTTACCTACTAGCCAAAACTGAATTTCAACAAGCCTGTGGCTAGTTGGCTACCGTTAGTCTAGAGCCCTGATCCTGTTTGTAAACGAGTCTCCAATTTTACGTTTATTGGTAGCATGTTTGTCACACTGCAAGCGATAACCATTGAGGAAGACATTCCTTTGCCACCGCAGCAACTACACTTTGAAACATACTAGGACCAGATGAAGTCAGGAGAGTATGTTCCTCAGCATAAAAACATTTAAGCACTTGAGTGCTCTTCTATTCATCAGCAACAGTTAAACTATAATTTCTTAAAACTTGTAAACATTTTATTTGTTTCTTGACAGTTATGGTACAGGAAGAAAAAACAAAGTTAAATACAGATTACGATCTTCCTATAAAGTATTAAAGTAAAATATCAAACTTACCGGAGGTACTGGTACTCTTGGGTGGTTCATTCGTTGCATCTGCATAGGCTGCCCCTGATAGCTTGGTTGTCTGGTTGGGTCCATGGTGCTTGGCAGCAGAGGTTGGGCGCCTGGGACGCCTGACACACCTGGTGGCTATATAATCCAATTTGTTTTAATGTTACTACCAGGTATTGAGTTCTTTTTTACACCTTTGCCTAATTAGCATATATGTACTCTTCTTTCTGATTCAGTTACATGATAAAAATTTCTGAGTAATGAAATAGTTTCTCTGAAAATATGAGATTGACATGCTGAGTAATCTTTCTATAATGTGGTTTTAAGAAGTGGAAATTTTACAAAGAATGTATGGCTCATTATCATTCTTTCCTCAAGCTGTTTTGTATTTTTTGAGTACTGATTTCTTTTTTGAAACTACACTTAATAGAACTGAAAGTCTGGTCACTTTTTAGTTTTGGTAAGCACTATCAAATTTTAAAACTAGTTGTTGTTTATCTTTGCTCTTTCTCCAACTTAAGCTGCTTGCTAATGAAGCAGAATGTAAACAGTGATGCCAGCAGAAACTGGTCTATACAAAAAACTATCATGACTGCAAATAATTTGTTTTTTAGTATCATGAGAGTCAGACTCCCCCTGGACAGGAGACTAATCTATCACAGATTATAACTCAGCAGAACTGGCACTCATTTATACAGCAGAGTCAACTGGAGCAAGTCAAGTATAGTGTCGAAGCTAATAGAGTTAAACGGAAGAAGAATGTTACTTACCTGGCCTGGCATCCTGACATTTGGTGGTCTGTTAGGATACCGAGACATATACTACAGAGTACAAAGAAAAGTTTGGTTAATCAAACCAAAACAAAACCTTTGTAAACACAATTCTTTGAACTGCAACACTAAAATGTAAAGAAAATTTAATCAACTTACTTGTCCTGGCATATATCCTTGTGGTGTCTAAAGAAACGCATTATAGTTTGTAATTAGCTACTAGAAACACATTCATTCTAAGTTTTAAACAGTAACAACATACAAAAAATTAATTAAGAAAATATTTTATAACAAGCCCATGTGTACAGAGGGACTTTTCACACTTTTTCCACTGTGAAAGGATGTCAGGGTAAAAAAAAACTAAATATCTTTTCCAAAAATCAATGTTTTGATAGTGTTGACCTTCATTGTAAAACATTTCTTCCTGGAAAAAATCGAGTGCTTGCTACTATTAAGTCAAAACTAAGACTGAATGTTAGTAAATATTTGAATGCCCTACATCACAACTGTCAAGAAAAGCTGAATTACTTTTAATTTTCACAGACTTAATTAAAATAATCATATCTTGCCAGAAGTTCAAAATATTAGAAAAGAATGTTCAGATTTTACTTAAAATATATCCTTGGCAAACACATGAATGATTACTGGTTGATTTTTCCAATAAACAAATAACTCAGGAGATAATAATGTTGCTTTCATAAGAACCTAGTGATCTTTATACCACTTAAACTGAACAAATGAAATAATGGACAGACAGGCTCTCTCTAATTTTCATTGACAGGCCTGAACAGGTCTGCTCGTTAGAGGCTCAGGCTGTATATGACATCATTATGGGTAAAACAGACTCACCCTAATAGCCCCAAGGCTCATCTCCAACAAAATTCAAACCTACCTGATTTGGCATGTATCCCTGTGGCCCCTGATGAGGTCCCCCTGTGGGTGGGTGTGGCGATTGCTGTGGCTGTGGAGGAGGGCGGGGATGTGGAGAAGGCTGTTTGTGAGAGATCATCGTTATTGGTGCTACTTCTCTGCAGCTTAGCACTAGGCTCCGCTAACTACACAAGTAAATAGCTCCCTAGTCTTTGGAGGAGCCGTGAGATGAAAGCTTAGCTGTAACCATAGTGATAGGGGAAACAATAATTTTGTTTAGATACCTACAATTTGGACCATGCAAAATGAAGGGTTCTAAGTAACCAGGCCAGAAAGCTAGAAGTACTCCATCTGCTGTTTCATCTAAAGTAGGTTTTGATAACAGCCATAATACCCCTCTCTGATTCAAAAATGATGTGCTTGATAAAATAGGAAACAGCTGCATTTTGATAATACTCAACCGCCTGTTGAATTTTTTGTTTAGAACCCTGACAAAGTCAATAAGAAAGCTATAAAGTTTTTTTTTCTATATAATGAATTTTATGGGGCAAGCTTACAACTTCCCTTCACAACTTGCTGATCAAGTATTTGTCAAGCCTTCACTTTTTTCAAAACTGGCACTTAATCATGTTTTGTACAAGAACTGTGTTAATTTCATGAAGCACAGTGGCAACACTTTGGTAGGTTATGAGCAATAATTAACTTAACCCTTATACTGCTAAACACGGTCTCACATAAACTAAAAACGTTCTAACTTTAAAGTGCCTATGAAGTGAAAATTTTTGTTACTTCCGTGGCTAGACCTTGCTAAATGAGGAATAGCGGTAAAAATCTTTTTTCAAAATCTGTTATGGTTCTTGAAATATTAACATTTGAAGTTCTCAACTGATGATGTAATGTGGAGTTCCAACAAATTTGCATTTTATTTTAAACTGCTACTAATCCTTAACCTTTGGATAAATTTGAGCCAAACCTGCACGGGTGATCTATCTACCTCGAGATACATCAGCTGCCCAAGTTTGGCTTAAATACATCCAAAGGTAATGGGTTGGCAGCAGATTTTTAAAAAATGCAAATTTGTTGGAACCCCACATTATGTCATCAGTTGAGAACTTCAAATGTTAAAATTTCAAGAACCATAAAAGATTTTGAAAAAAAATTTTACCGCTATTCCTTCTTTAGCAAGGTCTAGCCACGGAAGTAATAAAAAATTTCACTTCATAGGCACTTTAAAATCACTCTTAGAAAACCTACAAAATGACTGTTCATTTTCTTTGTCTTTTCAAGTAGATTCTAAAAATGACCATTGTTGCAACAAATTCTGAAGTTTGTAATTTTGTTGTGATTTTACGATAATGATTTTTAAAAACTTGGCAGGATCAGGGTTACTACCACCAAAGAACTGGCTCCAAGGCTAAAAGCTTACAAACTTTGTAACGAACAGTTTCAGTCAATAGACCCTTTTCACACAAAAATATATTAAACATATCGAGAAACTGTGGCCAGCACTAAGCTCAGCGCATCAGTATTAACAGAATTACAAAATCTCATGAACACTTGCCAAAAACTAAGTAATGCAGAAATGAGGTTTTGAAATTTGATCTTCTGCCCTTAATGTTAGAGAAAACATGGAAACGAGGCTGATGCCTGTCCACCTTCATTGGACCTTTATATCTCTGTCAAACTGCGACCAATTTTTAAGAGACTTTTATTGTGCTGAGATTGACTATCAACTTGTTTTCGCAATAAACTGAATATACTTCTATGCCATGCTAGTGTGATAAAGGTCTATTAACTCCCAACGGTTCTAGTAATACTCAAAGAAAAATGAGGAAGTCATAACTATTACATATGTTCTTGGACTAGTCCATTTCTAGAGGTCACAAACAAAATCTTGGAAAAACGGAACTCTTCCAAGGGAATCTTTGCTACTCTTGCCAAAACATGAACTCTGTAGAACAACTTTTTAAGTCACCTGGAGCCACCTCTTACAAGCGTTACCTGAAAATATCCTGGCATTCCTCCTGGCATGTTGCCAGTTCCTGCTGCTGCATCGTTAGACATTTGAGCAAACCCTGGGGATGGCACTGCTCCCTGTTGAAGATTAGGAATAACCTGCAAGCCAAATAGGCAACACTTGTTTATAATCAGCAACTTCTCAAATAAATATCATTACCAATTGATCCAATACACAATGTATATCAGTTTTACAACCATAATGTTCTATGTAATTGTTTTATTAATTTGTGTTGTAATTAGTGCCTCATTACTGTAAAGTGTGCCATGTGCTAGAATCTTCCTAATGAGGCACTAATTACAACACAAATTAATAAAACAATCACATAGCTCATTTTGATCATATAAATCACATCTAATATTCATAGTCAACCCAATCTGACAATAATCATTTAAAACAGCAGCCTTGACAGAGTAAAAACAGCATACAAAGCAGCAATAATTTTCAAGAAATTATTCAACAAACAATGGGTCGACAGCAAGAATTGGTAAAACATTTTCTCATAAATAACTGACACCTATTCATTTATAATTACTTTTGATTGATTTTCTTTTATAAGTATGGAAATTTGTCAATATCAAACTTTAGTTAACTGTATTCTTTCAATGCATTGATTTAATAAACTCTCTAAGATAGAATTATCTACATTTGTTAGAAAGGAGGTGTCACTTTTAAAAAAATCTTCACCAAAACAAAACTACACCAGTAATGCTGCTTAGATCATGCTAATAGAACCTCAAACGTAAACCTTTTGCTTGAAGTGCAAAAAATGGAAGGAAGTCTTGTAATCTGGTTCCAAACACCTTAGTGAACTTCTAAACATAATCAAAAGTCAGTGTTCTGATTTCAACTGTTGTTTTCTTTTTCAGGGAAAAGTGCATTCTTTCTTTCTTTTTTGCACGATTCTGTAAGATTAGTGTTTTTGAATATCTATCATATTAAATTTCAAACTACTACGGAAACTCAAGGTAAACAAAAATTATACAATGATAAATAAAGTGTACATTACAAAGTCTAAAACTGTACAAAACCTTGGGTGTCTACCTTCCATGTTATTTCACATGATGAAAAACCATAACTTGATAAAAGTTATCATACTTAATTTATATAAAAGTATAATTCACAGTACAATTATCAAGACAGAAACTATGAAGTCACTACTTAAACAATGTACTTTGTTTCGACTCGTAAAAATGAAAGTTCAGCTAGCAAGGTAAAAAAAAATAAAATGAAATAAGTTGGGCACATTTAAACTGAATGAAAACCTTGAGGTTCAAGACCAACCAATATTAAAAAACTTGAACATCACAAACACAATTGAAGTGACCCACTGGACAATTTTTATAAACAGAGTCTAAATGTAAATATAACAAATTCATATAATAGATAGATCACACATGCCTACTGATGTGAAAGCTGAACTTTTGATCTTGAAGATTTTATCTTGCAAAACATATAAAGCCATGGTGGTGAGTGAGAAGGCTATACTGATCAAACTCAATGTCACAGTACTTAGTTCAGTAGAGCAATTTCCTTCCTGATCATGAAAACACTACAGGACAGAGAAGAAAAACAAAATCCTACAAAAACACCTTTTTTCCACTGAACACAAAAATAAGAAAAAATTAAGAAAGTAGACAGTTCCATATATATTTACTCTACCGCCAAACTTGTGACTGGTGATTACAATTGACAAATGAGTCACAGATTTGTCAACTAGCAAAATCTAACAAGAGTCAATGAGCCAGTTGAAAGCTCATAGGCTGATCAATGAAGGAAATTACTGTCAACTTCACAAAATGCTCTGGGTAGGAAATTTCGGAAATTCAGCACCTGCCATCAGCATACTTAATTTGCATTCTCTAATGCTGAAGTTTTGATTAGGACTGAAAAGTCAAAACTGGATTTCAACTCAAAATAAAGCTTCAGCCTCTCACAACTTTGACCACCCAAGTAGTCCATAACTTGTCAAATATGTCTGTTTCTATATAACTTTGTTATTTTTTGGTATTATATATACAGATTTTAAAATCTCCAAATATTACAGTCATGATGGACATATGTAAATTTCAAGTCGTAGTATTTCTGTCTATAACGCAACCTATTCGAATGGTTTCAAAGCACTAGAGTGGGCTACTCAGTTTCGAAACACAACATTACTTTGCTCAAGCTTTCGTTCCTGAATATCTCATGTTTTCGTACAGGAAGTCTTGGAAGGTCATGTGATCAAAAGATTCCTTCCCTTCCTGAAATATTATGCAAATTTTTATAACTAGTTCGCTTTTCTCTCACTCGTCAGTCAATGGCGCTTAATGCCAGCGTTTCAGTAACTTTTATATATTGGCCGAGCAAATTAAACCCGCCATTTTATCTACTCAATCATTCACGCTAATTCTGCCTCACTCGAGGTTGGTTTTTGAAATGTACAGTAACTGTACAGGGACGGTATTTACTCCATCTACCCGAACCCGAGTCCGACGTGGTAATTTATTCACAACTTTGCGAATCTGTCTTGTGGCTTGCTATATTCAAGCGGCGGACGAGTGTTAGTACGAACCGCCGCTTTTCAAAATATTAAACCCTTCCGTCCGGCAGTTCGGGTTTATGTTTCGTGTTTTGAATTTCAAAGCCGCTGCTGGTTGCGTGTGGTTGAAAGAGATAGTGCACACACCGTACTATTTGTAAAGCAACCGGTGGTTGCAGCCACAAAGCGCTTTGTTCAACGAACGCTTTAGCCAATGTTTTTGTCACAAATTAAAGGAAAACTCAATGGTGTCTACATTTCCCCCTCAACAATCAGTGAATGTTTATATGTTTGAAAACTAAGCAATTTTGACTTGAAGTTGCTGAAATACACCATACTTCACACAAAAATCAAACGCAAATCAAACACAGAGTTGTGCGGAGGACCGATGTACTGCCCATTCTATCTCAAGTCTTCGAGTAAGAAATTAAACTTCCAGCACTTTTCTATACGATGTTGCTTTTATGATAATCCAACACTGTTCAAGTGACATTAAAACACGATATTGTTCGCTTACAGACGCCACCACATTTCGGTGTAACTTTTCAGATTTTCTTAGAGAAGGAAATGCCAGAACGAGCATTTCAAGAGAACTCGGAAGCGAAAGGGACCGCATGCGATAGAAATAATTCTTTCTCAGCTCTTAACTACCACTAAGGCCACTAGTAGGTGACGATCAACAACACATCATATATCAACTGGCCAAACATCCAGGGGCCAAATTATTTATGCAGGGGAAGTAAGAAATTATTTGAAAGCCTCTTTGCTCGAGTTGGCGCGTGAAAATTGTAACAATACTCTCCCCAATGTCTCATGGCGTGACAAAATTGGACTCGAGCATTGACAAACGTTCCCCTCACATGCTAAGATCTCTTGGTAGTTCCTCTGTGTTAATAGCAAGAAATAAAAAGCATATTCCCACTCACGTAGTCATGGAAGGCTTTTGCTTCACTTGAATGATCACAGCTATCTCTTCTCTCAGGTGCAGCGCAGTACAGATCCCAGAAAACGCTGGTAAAGAAACGACAACGGCCAGCACACGTTAAATGGTAGACATAAGATCAAATTTGGGCGGGAAATTATAAAAACAACTCAGCTTTCAACATAAAAGTGGGTTAATAAAGTATCTACGAGCTCAATTTGTCATTCCAGAATAATCGATTCATTGGTGTTAACGCACAAGCAACCACTAAAATTCTGGAATCATTTCTAACTCGTTCCATGTAACGAAACTCGCATCACTTCGCGCACGACTGATTAAGTTAACAGTCTATAACTTACCACCACCACGAGTGGAGAAAGCCAGGCGGTTCTCCTAGAGTGATATTCTTTTCCCATCTTATCTGAAAAATTAGGAGAGAGATAAAATTTATTAGAAACTTCAGTTTGGCGTCGCACAATCGTCAGTTGCTCGTGCAATTGCAAACGATTTGACGCGTTCTATTGTACACCGACGGCGAAGATGAATGAGCAAGCATTGAACAAACTGTACCTCGCTTAGAAAGGTTTGCGCACTCTTCTGTGCACCGACATGGAGAAGGTACTCGTAGACATATAATGCAAGCCTGTAGAGTACAAAAACAACGTAAAGGTTTGTTACGCTCCGTTCGTCAAGTCGTGCTGGAGTGGAGAATGAACACAAAGCCACAGCTAACTTGGCCGAGAAGATTCGGTTTTTCCACACAAAACACAACAATTTTCAGGTGCATATTCACTATGTCAAAGTTGCTTATTCCATTATTGATATCCTTTTTGCATGAAAAATCACCAAAATCTTACTTTTCTTTAGCCTGAGAATCTGATGGAACTGAATTCACTTTTCCCTTCGAGTACATGCTGGGCCTGCCTGTCAAGCCAGTGTCACAGGTCCATCGTTCAGCCAGCGAACAACGCCGCACTTCGAGGTAATTGTCATAGCAACCATCAAGAATCTGTCAAGGAAAGCCATCTGATTGGCTAAACCTTCCAAAATCAAAGAAAAACTCTCCTCTTTTCGTCGCGGCCGAATTTACAACTCTTATGAAACTCTAGTCATTATATATAAATATCAAGAGATTTTCATCCCGAGGCAGCGTTACAGTATTTTATGTATAAAGCTACGTTTATTTATCTTGGTTTCATTCAAACAGTACGATATCACGTCGAAACTTCGTCGATTTAGTCTTATTAAGGTTTTAGACTAGTTCACGGGACGCTAGTACTACTTTACACGTACCGAAATAATTTTGCAGCCCTCCTTAACAAATTTTAGCATTACGATTTATTTCTGAGAAACTTTTAGTTGAGGAAGTTTTAGGTATTTATTTTAGTTAACAGATACTTCTACCATTCAACAAACCAATGACTTTATCCGCTCTACGCAAAAAGTCTTTGCAGCCAACAGTTCTAACCGAGACTAAGCAGACACTATTCTTCGACTTGTCATTACCGCTAGTGAAAATTTGTATTTTTACGATCTTATCAGACATTGACACTTCACGTGCGCAAAAAAATCCTTTTAATTCTTTGTAGTAATTGTAATTTATTTTGTTCGCTGTGCTTATGAAATAATTTGCCACAACCGTATTTCTATTGCGATATTTCACTTTTATCCAGGCCTGTATCATGGATGGGCAACTGGGATTATTATTTTTAACTCTCATGAAATACCGCGAAGACTAGAATTAAATATTCATAATAACGCGGCAGGTTTTTCTTCAATATCAACTTTGCTGTCAATGTTGGAAGGCAGATGGTCCGCCGTTCGGATGTGAACAAAGGAGATGTCAATCTTGATGAGTTTACAACAAGTGTAACTCCGCCCACTGCGTGACGTAACTTCCTCTGCGATGAAAAAAAATTCAAGCAATTGCTGGTTTTTTAAACATATCCTCTTATCTTAGGATTTATTTTTCGCAGAATAACAGAAAATGAAAAATGTACTGATTTGTTTTGAAATTGGCAGTTCTTAGCAACGAATAATTGAGTCTGAAACGGTTTGTGTGCTTTTGATAATTTACATATGACCCTGACGTGTTTGAAGCAAATTGACCTCAAATCGTGAATACTTTTTCTATTCTCGACAGCTAAAGCTGTTGGTTGCCAGTACTGACAATACCTGGGGCTTTGCTGCGAGACGGCGAAAGCACCTCCAAGAAAAACAGTTTTTAAGAGCGGTAATTTAAAGAGTAAGGATTTTTCTCTTGGCTGATACTGTTTTTTCGCTGTCGTTCATGTTTGAAGTTTCTCTTTCAGATTGTATATTTTAACAATCTATATTTAGCAGCGCCCACGTAAACACCTGACGGCCCAGCGCCAGCTGCTCTCGTAACCATGGAAACGTTTAGCGCGGGAAGGAATTGTGAAAGGGTAAAAGGAAAATAATTGAGAAGGTATTAAAGAAAAATTTCTACAATATGAACGCTGGTTGCCTCATCGATTAAATTCATGTAGTTGTAATACAATACACAATATACAAGTTGTTAAGAGTTTTACGATACTGAAATATTGACTGGAAGGATTTAGAAACCACAATAAATTGATAACGTGAGTTCTTGTTGCTGAAACCAAGCAAATTGAGTGCTCACTTTAACAATCTGAAGATCAAAATTAGCTCAGAAGAAAAACTGAACAGCTGAATACAGACAACACTTTAAAGCCGACGCAGTCTTTTTCTATGACTGGCTACCAGAACGAGGGTGAAATATTTGTAATGTTTTGAAATATTTGCTGACTTTGAGTAATGATACGGGTTGAGTACTTATATCAATACCCCGTTTGGTTCTCTTGGCTCGAAGGATGGGTTAACTTGCATTCATAGAGTATATTTCTCAATTTTGGCACACTTTAACAACACAATAGGGAAACAAAACTTTTCCTGTGGGTAAAACAATGAACCATAATTAGGTTCACTACAACTTTTTTGTATTTACAGAGCGTTCAGTTCGTATGCAGTATACACTTAATCGCGCTTGATTTGCATTCTCTGCTCTCACGCTGACCGGCCGGCACTACTTATTTCTCAGTGACCACGCAAGGAAAGAAAGTCGGGTTTGCTACAAACGGCGGTAAAAAAGAGCCGGGCCGCCCGAAATATGTTTTAATTCGTCTCTTTAATGTTTCGTTTTGTTTTTATAAAGAATCTTTTGTTACTTTCGGGAATTCTCTTCAATTCCTCCTCAGCTTGCTTCACCGTGTTACAGGCAAAAAAAAAGGGCCGAGAACCCCGCCTCCGAAAAACTGACCGCGTTTGACAAGAGGTGTCTTTTTGCGAGACTACTTGGCGTTAGTGTGCTTGGCATGACAGCCAGAAGGAAAAAAATGTGACTCAAAAAAGAAACGTCATGCCAAGACATGAACAGGACCGAAAGGTTTTGACCTTTTTGCATGAGGCACATGCACACTGTATTTCGCGAAATCCTTGGTGATTAAAAGTTTTAATTTGGAGTGTTAATTACGATCAAACAAAAAAAACATTACTTTACTTGATTTTTTTCCTTCCCGTGGCAATTGTCATGACAAGTTCATTCATTATAAAATATTGAGAAGAGTGGGTTGGGTTTTGCATTGCAACATCGTAATTTTCGGAAGAGGAGCACTTGCTATGGGGACTGGTAACTAGTTCCTGTTGAGCAGAAAAAGAAAACAAAATGGCGCCCGATTCGGGCTCAGCTGCAACTTTGAAACATTTGGCTTGTTCGCTGGCAAATCTAAATCCTGCTCCGTGGGAAAAAGTAAGCAGTGATAAATTTTCAGTTATTGTTACTACCTACACGAAATTTCAGGGATTGTTGTTGTTGTCTTTTGGTAGAAATTAAGGTTGTTTTCCGATTCCAAATGAGTAATCCGTCTTACGTTTAAGTGAATGTTTACACTTTTTTGAGCTATTCAGCAAAATTCACTCTTATACTTATTTTGCTTTGCTTATACTCGCAGTTTAACTAAACTTGATACTCAGTTTTTTGATGGGAAATTTCAAACCTGCAAAACATATAGAATCCATATTAGGTTTGGAAATAATTAATGTCAAGAAGGACCTGCCATATTACACCACAAAGTTGTTGAAGTTATCTCATATTTTACTTCGTAAGATTTTATTCGTTCAGAGCTTTGACATTAACATTAAAATTTTTGGCATCGCCATTTTGGAGACGATCAAAATCAAAAACGAACAGAAGATAGGAACCTGCCCCTTCACATAATACGATTCTTGGAGCTTCTCCTATTTTTCTAAATAAGCTTCTGTTCGCCTGTAGCTTTGACTTAGAAAATATAGATTTGTTTTCTCAGATGTTTAATGTTTTAGTGGTGCTGTTTTGAATGTGTTTCATTCAGGGAGCCAGAGGTGGATAATTAGCACTTCTAGTGTTGTTTGTCACAGACAGTATTAATCAAATTACTAATTGAAATTTTTTTAAACTTTTTAGACAAATTATGTAACATTTAAATTGACTGTTGTGTTGGCTTGTATTTTTGTTTAGTTATTCTAACATTTGTTAAAAATTTCAGTTCAGTTCAGTTCAGTTTATTTCACCACATTTACAAATGTTTACAGTCGTATTAAGTACAAAATGTTCGTTGTTAAGTGGCTAGGAAGCCCAAAGAAATCAATACAGCTTATGAAGTTTGGCTTCCTTGTGATGATTATAATAGACTAAGAATTATATTGACAGTGCAGTTGCATAGTGTAAATAGTGATAAAGATTATCATAAATTAAATTACAGTACATGGTGCGGTGGTATAGTTTTCAAAACAATTAAGGTAACGATAAAAAAAAAAATATATATATATAGTCCTTAATTCAAACAATAAGGACAAGCCAATTTAGAATAAAGGTTTCCAGTTTTTGTTAATTAGTTTTCATTGTTTAGCAAATAAAGCTATATCTGTGTGTATTGTTTGGAGTATTTTTAAAAGTACTTTGATTATTTGCAATGGTTGTTGGCAATTTATTAGGAGAAAATGTATGAATAAAAATGAAAAAATTCATCTATGGTGTCTGTTTTAGAATTTTGGGATGAAAAGCTAAAAAAAATAGTCAGGCCCGTAGGGAGGAGAAGGGGGAGGGGAAGGGTCCAATAGATGCACTTGCAGCCCCCACTGGCCGTAAAGGTCCACTTTTATGTTGATCAACTATTGAAAATTAGCAACATTATCCTCTATGTTTTTCTTAACTGATTTTGAAGTTCAAAGGTTTTTAAGGTTGGTTTTGTCGGCCGGTTTTACTTTCTTCGTAGACTTGTAACCTTATTCTTAAAAATTCCTAAGGGAGCATGCCCTTAGACTAACTTAGAGTCCAGTGCTTTCTGCGCTCATTTTGTCTGTTTCCTCAATCGATTGCAGTCCTCCCTAAAAAAACCTGGCTTAGGGCCTGTGCGAGGAAATGCTTTTATCTGGTCTTACTGTAACTGTACCATGATATGGCTTTAATGAATTAGTATATACACAGATTAGTATCGAGGTTAGAGTTAAGTTTTCAATTTCTGTTTTCTTTTGCAGGTCAAAAAATTGGTTCGCTTATGTCCAGCAAGACCAACACCATCCTCAACCAGTGATGTGTTTGTGCTGGACCAGCGTGGTCTAGATGCCATTCTAGCCCTTGAGTTATTTGAACTGAAATCAAACTTACAATGCAAAGATAAGCTAATGCCTTATTTGGTTGATGTACTTCATGGGTTGCCATATGCAAAATGGGTTGAAGCTCAGGAGCCTCTGCAGGCAGCCAGAATGCCAATGGCAGAGGAGTTTTCACTATGCTTTGTGTCACTGATAAATGGGCTAGCAGCAAAAAATAACAAACTTATCAACAACATTGTACAAGAGCAAGTTGGAGTCTTTAAAGTTCTTACTGAGCAGCTATGTGCTTTTAGAGAGCTTTCAGATCTCAAGAAGAAAGGTATTGAATTTATACCTAGCTTTAAGTTAAGATGGTCAGGTTCAAAATAAAGCATTAATTATAAATGTTTGTTCCAAAAAAATAATGAAATTCTTTGCTTTCAGCTGTTAAAATTTGAGTTACTGAGTGAACTTTTAATGTGTTTGTTGTAGTTATCCTATGCCAACAAACAGTTCCACTGTTGCTGGGTTTGTCAGAAGCTCTGGGAGCCTCCTGTGTGTATGGGTGTAATCTACCTGTGATTTCTGAGTTACTCTTTCCAAAGGGCTCAAGTGAAGTTGAGTACAACAACACAGTTGCTCAAATGCCATTGATATTACATAAGCAGCAACAGAGAAGACATGCCAGAAGCAAGAAAGCTGTGACAGAGGAGGAAAAGAGGACTGTGCGCCTCACAAATGAACAATTGGAACTTGTTATTGCACAGGTACAGTTATACCATACATGGACATCAGTTACTTACTTGGCTGTTTTAAACAAATGGACATCATTTGTAGGTCTGGCCATGTAACAGATATTGATATCAGACCTCTGCATGTCTGGCCATGTAATACATGTTGATACCAGCTGCATCCATTCCTTGCCATGTAGTGCGTATTGATATCAGCTGCATGTCTGGTCATGAAATACATCTTGGTATCAGCTGCATGCTTGGCAAATGTTGTAAACCATAATTTTATTGACATCAGTTGCCTAACTGGCTGTATAACAGAAATCTACATATTAACTGCTTACCAGGCAATGTAATACAACTGCACCTGGCCATACTTTAGGTGTGGTAACTGGCCATGTAATACAAATAAACATTTCCTGCTTACCTGGCCAAACTTTTTGTGTGGTAATAAAAATTATACACATCGCCTGTCTATGTACCTGGCCATACTTTATGTGTGGTAACTCACCATGTAATACAAATAAACATTTCCTGCTTGTCTGGCCATGCTTTATGTGTGGTAATTTGCCGTGTAATATAAATACACATTGCATGTCAACTTGGCCATACTTTATACGTGATAAAAATGTACTGGTCATGTACATAATACAAAAACACACTGCCTGTCTACCTGGCCATACCTTATGTGTGGTTACTAATGATATATGACATTGTCTGCTTATCTGGCCAAACTTTGTGTGTGGTTACTGGTCATGTAATACAATGCACATGTGTTGCCTGCCTGGCAATGCCTAATGTGGGGTAGAAAACACTAAAAACTAAACTTCAGCTAAAATGCTGTATAAAGATAAGTTTTTCTAACTGCTGCAGGTTGAAAAGCTGTTGGACTCTCAGACTCTTCATGGTTTAGATGGATTGCTGTCAGAATGTATTCAGGTTTGTGTTACCAATAAAGACTAAAAGAACTTAAAATGTGGTACAAAGAGCAGGTTAGTGTGGTGTATGGCCTTCAGATTTACCATAATTATAGTTACAGTATCACCAGTTTTGTTCTCATTTTTTTGCAACTTACTTAATCTTATGGATTGCATAATTTTGCATTGATTATAAATGTGATTATATTTGATCAACTGAATTCTGGAGGTTGTCAATGCACCAGCTTTTCAGTTTCAGTTTAGTGCGGGCACATGTAATCCTTGTAATGAGTAGCAAGAAGCCGGCTGATTACATTCATTTATCTTTTTCAAAAAATTAAAACTTAATTAACTATTGAATTGTTTTGAAGACAAACAAGATTTTCAGTTTTGAGCCTTTTGGTACCAAATGTGACAAATGCCTCTTTCTTAAATTTCCTTATGTACAAGAAACAATTACTTTTTTTCTAAAATCTATATTTTTTCAAGTAACAATATTTGAAGAATTTTGTTTTTTTATCCCCAGTGGCTTGCTTCATTTGATCAATTTCTATTTCCATTAGGCATCCTAATTTGTATGTCATATATGTAAGGAGAAGTTAGAATATTATTGGAATAGATATAGGGCTGAGATGGTTAAAAAAACTGTCATTTTTATGGTTTACCCAATCCACATCCTAAAATAGAGGAGTCTTAAAGTTTTCCAAACAAATTCATAAAAAAAGTTGTTTCTGAATCAGTTTAGCTCGGCTTACTTTGCATTTATATGTGTTTCAGACTTGTGGTTTGTTGAGTACGTTTCCATACCATTCATTCAGTGAAGTTATCACACTTTCGATGATGTCACTTCTGAGAGACCTATGTCAGAACAATCCAGGTAATATTGTCAATGGTAGAATAATGATAAACAAACAGGATTAGTGTGCTGAAAGAAGAACCCAGCAAAAGTCTGAGCAGTAGATGGTAAATGGTACCTGTTTACAGCGAATTTCAATGATGACCCCATGCAGGGCCATTACAGAACAACAAGCTTTTCTTTGGTTTCAAGTTTCCTTTTTACAACAGCTCAAACTTCATACAAATGACAGAGTTAAAAAAAACGTTCAGAAAAATGCCTCATTTTGTAGGCTATTCAATAGGGCCATAACTTTGGCTGTTGTTTTTGAAATGAACAGAGTGTCCATAACATTGTATTAAGAAAAATAAAGCAATGCTTCTCATCTCTCAATTGCAGTCATTTTGAGGTGATGAAAACACCTTTATCTATGATCTTACAAGCAGTTACCCTCTTTATAGAGTGAATCATTTCCACTTAAATTGCAATTAAAAATAAAATTTGCTGGATGTTTTCAGCAGCTGGCAGCTGTTTTGAACCTTGGATAATCATCCTACAAATACAAAAAATAAATCACTTACTGAAATATTAACAATTCTGCCAAGATGGATAACTGCCCTTGGAAGCTAACTTTACAGAACTCTAAGAAGGCTGTTTGAATGTACAGTCGAAACACTTGGTTGTTTTATATTTAAGTAAGTGATTTTATTTTTCATAGAATCAACTGGATGACTCAAGGCATTAATATTCACATAACTGTTCAACATTGCTAAAGTGTTACTAAACAAATCTGGCTGACTCTTTTTTGGAGAACTCTATGGATCGAAAAAAATTTTTTTTTTTCAAACAATTTTTCAAATGGGATAAAACGCAAAGTATTGACCACCATCTTGATTGACTGGGACTTCTGCTGGCTTATTTGACTGCAGGGCGCATAACGGGAAATGGAGTCCGGGTGACAAACATCCGGTTTCATTGTGCAAAGTTTCAACATCATTGATCTGGTATTTCAAGGAATAGGTGTTGTTTTGTGATCTTGTGAGTACCTCCTACATGATGTTGCAACTTTGGTAGTTTGTATATTTGAAGAACCTTAATATCCCACTAACCAAAATAATATTCTAATGAAACAAACGACATTTTTCTTCTTTTTCAAAAATCTTCCTAACAGTATAAATTCCATGATTCCGATAGTTGCACTTTAAAGGATTCTAAACGTGGCTGACAGCTCAAAGTGAAGCAGCCAACAACGTAGTTTCCTCATGAAATTTTGTTGTCTTGGAAACATAGATCTGTCAAAAAATGTCCTTGATAAGGCACAGGAGCTTGGTAAGAAGGTCTTCACGCTGGAAGAGGCAGAAATCTTAAAGAGATCTGATCTGAGCATGAGTTCTGTGAAATGGAAGCTGCAGTCAGTGTCTGCAAGTGTCGACCTCACTGTCTGGACAGCCGATGACGAGCAAGGTAATTATGGGAAGGCACTGACTACAGACGGTTGAACAGAGCACAAAGATTTGTTTACTGTTCGAAGTAAAACAATTTGTTTTGTTTAAACAACACTGCCAAAACGTTTTGTTCAACAGTATAATGATTTCATAACAAAGATATGTAACTTTAAAATCTGAAGAGGTTTTTTTTCATCAAATAACACCAATGAATCTCTCGCGTGCTGATTGGTCTACAGCGTGAGTATAGAGTTAATAGGCAGGCTTTCGACGTATATTTAAGAAGAATTTAAATAATTTTTGAGGAAAAATTATTTGTGTCATTTATTTTCATATTTGTTTGTTGGGTAATTTGTAAGATCCATAAAACAAGTTTCCTATGTACATTTTTTAGAAACTGAAACACAAGGGGGATGAATGGAGAATTGATTGAAAAAAGAACTTGAAAGTCACGAGCATTCAGTGTACATAGACAAAGGAAATGCTTTATAAATAAAAAAGACGAGTGTTGTTGTGTTGTTATTTTCATTTTAGACCCTCTTTAACAATAACTACTCCATCTGATTTTCATTCTAGATGGAGATGAATTTTGCCAAAGAATTCAGGAATTCCTGCTGGCCAACGTCCCTATACCACTTGCTATGGCTTCGACCAGTTTGTTTGTTTGCTGCTTGGAGGATCTTGGAATTCTGGCAGAGAAATTCCCGACATTGGCAAGGTAAATACCGTGTAGTAGCTTAAACTCCCTTAACTCTTTTATTTAATAAATAGATTATCTTGACATTAATGATTATATAGAAAAACATAATTATCATAACTCGGTAGAATAGTCAACGTGCTAAGGTCAGGTGTTGAGAGTAGTAAAAACGCGTGTTTATATCATATAACCGTAGTTTTTATTATAAGTTTACCTAAAAAGGTTTTATGGTCCGTATGTAATCTATTTTAATGGAAACCTACACTCCAAAATTATTTTCTTATATGTTTGAGACCATTAATTTTGCTTAGGATTCCAGAAAAAAGTAGTTTTTAGGGCGTCTCATTGCCGTATCGTTGAAGATAACTTACAAAACGTGAAAGGTGAACGCTAAGGTAGCTGCCTTCGTTGCACTCGAGACCTAATCCGTTACATCACAACCTCAAATTGCAGTTTGTTATTGAAGAAATGTAAGCTTTTTGTTTAGTTGCTTAAAAACGTTGTGAACAGACCCAATTACAACACGGCGGCTTCCGTGGGATTGACCAGTTCATCTTTTACTCATTTTTGCAGAATATTAACAAGCAATTGATTTAAAAGGTACTTTTTGGAATCACAAACTGACGTTTTAAACATATCAAAAAAGACTTTGAGTGCAGGTTTCCTTTAAGATGCTGTCGAAACCATTTAATTAATTCTTGTGTTCAACCACAGCTGTGTTATCACATCACTACAAAATTTCCTTCTGAAGCCAGCGCCAATACTCGTCCAGATGAGCGATTCCGAGAAAAGCCAAACAGGAAAGGTCATCATGACAGTATCCACTGATGGAAATGGTCCGTCGGTGACTGTTGGCGTGGCAGGTGTCAAGTCAGAGGAAAAAGTGTCTGACTGCCAGCAACTGAGAAAGACTGCACTCGATAGCATATGCCGCGCATTGAAGGTCGGACTCAACAGTGACCCTCAGTGTGTCCAGGCGTTCCTAGCTTCCATATCTAACAGACTGTACGTAGAAGAAAGTAGCGATGACGAAACACCGACACTAATATCAACCAATGCGATCTTGACCTTGGGCCATGTTGCTTTTGCATTGCATTCTGTTCCACAAACTATCGAATCGGTTCTTACCATCTTGCAACAGAGGTTCTGTCATCCCCCTTCATCGCTGGATCCTTTGATTGTTGAGCAGCTTGGATACCTTCTTCTTAGAGGATCTGTAAGTACAAAAGTACTTTGTAGTTTAGTCGTACAGTTAATGCAGCAACGCCTTGTGGTCTTGTAGGAAGCCTCGATCTGCCCCAAAGAAGGTTTCGAAAAAGTCTATTGAAGCTTTCGACATTGTCCATATTTTATTAAGGTTTGTTAATTCATAATACACAAGTTTGCTTCCTTTCTTGCTCAGTATTCCATGAAGCCCTGCTTGATGAAGGGTCTTAAATATTCAGAGTATTGCCATTTAAAACTGTTATTTTTCTATTGCAAAATACCAAAATTTTGTTGTGGCAACGAACATCTTGCTTAAAAATCGAATTTTGTGATTCAAATTCTTGGCTCTGAAACTAACTCATGAGAATGGATAAAACTTTAGTGACCGAGATTGGTGTGTTTTGTAAGGCGTTGTCGTCCTCGCTGCTTCAGCTCCCAAATGACTGGAAATGAAAAATCAGCAGTGTTACAGATGCTTGCAAATGATATAGAGACAACCAGAAAATGGCTGGCCACATGGGTCACAAGAAACCAAACCCATGGAAGGAGAGCTGTCTTTGTATCAGAAGGAGCTAAAGGCTGTCTCCTTATTATTAGCCCGCATGTACAACACTACCGTTAATAAATTTTGATTAGAGAATTATCAACCCACCAGTCCGTCCCAACTGACGCTGCAGTGTGCGATTACAGGAACAGTGCTACCAGCAGATCATGGGGATGTTCATGAAGATCACAGTTGACGCTGGCTCAATCGAGTATTCCCGTGAGCCTTCAGTGAACGACAAAACAAGTGGTTACAGGTTCGTCGTAATTTGACCTTTTAAGGTGTTGATACACTTTACCGCATGCCAGAGTGATAATGGGCGCAAATACTATGATCTGGTTGCCATAAAGACCGGAATATTAATCGTATTTTGAAAAAAAAAAACGACAAAAGTGTTGAAAGTCGTGAAGCTCTGTTTTGGTGATGGAAACCCCAGACTGCAGTCAAAAGCAGCAAGGGTTTGTTTGACCCTTGGTCAAGAGTTGTGGAAAAGGCTTTGAAGAAGAGCTTTCGCCAAGTTTTTCTTTTACCGCAGTGCATTTTACTGAGAGAAAATGCGTGTGTGTCACTGTACTTTGGTTTGTGGGATCTTTTAATTGGAGTGTGTGACTCACTTTTTCCGCTATGGTGGTCCACTGGTTTGTTATTGTTCAGTCTAAATCTAGCTTAACGCGGAAATTGTATGAACTTTATAACTAAGGAACCATGGCAACCCAGTTTTGGATCTTGAAAAATCCACTCAAAAGAGTGTGCAAGCTTGTTTGGAAAAAAATCAGAGATCTTGAAAAATTTTTACTTTGAAAATCAAGAAAAACATTGCTTTAGTTTTGTTTACACCTACAGTCTTATGGTTAATATTCGAGTAAGTCCTAGACTCTAGAGTTATACATAGTCCTGAGAATTACTCCTAAGGTTTTCCAAAACGTTAAACAAAGAAAGAGACTTAAAAAGACGTTTAAAAACTTATTTTGGAAAAACTTACAATTTCTGTTCTCTTAGGCATTGCGGCCTGGCAGTTATCAATGCGTATTCCAATGTGGCAGCTCACTTGGAGGGCGAAGCTCGTCTGCAAGATTATCTCGTTAGACTGCTGGAGCTTTTTGTTCAACTTGGACTTGAGAGCAAGCGTTTTAGTGAGAAAGCTGGCCAGGCGTTTAAGGTTGGTACCCGGCGATTGTTGAAGTTATTCGTGGTTAAAGTAGAATGTATTTTGCATGGTGAAGTAGTTGTATTGTATCTTGATAGGTCATTGCGTGATGGCCTGATCATATGAAACTAGGTTAGACCTTCACGTCTTCTCGGATAAGGACGTTGAACCTTTTAAGGTTAATAACTTTTAACTTAAAAGTCCCGGGTGAGGCAGGCCTCAAACGGGACCTCGAGTCCCATTGCCTGTTCTCCCGTGACTCCTTGAGTCAAAATTTTATAAAACGAAACAAAACTATATTTCCGAGTAACTGTAGCAAAATGCAAGAATCTACCAGAATTCTACACCTGTTTCTGAGATTTCAAAGTTTGGAGCCAGAAGTCAGTGTTGCTGTTCAGATATCAATTCTTAATACAAACCATGACATTACTCACTTTGAACTTTGAATCGGCATTGCATTTGGCATTGGAATGGAGTGTGAAAATGTCAATCTGTGGTTACACGAAAAGTGGCGACCTGTACATTTACCCATAGTTCCTAGCGCATAAACGTCTACAATTGTTCATAAAAACACACAGCGACAGTCTGTAAACCTCAAGTTTGACGTACACAGTGTTGTCAGTACAAGAAAGAGTTTTACCAAGTGTTACCTTTCCCGAGTTTCTTTTGGCGGGTTAAGATGCACACCTGCCTTTTTTTGGAATGGTCAATTTTTGGAACTTGAAGGAATCTTTGAGACTTTAGTTTCAGCTTTGGTTGTACTGACGAAGCTTCTAGCGTTTGATTTAGCACCGCAAAGCGTGCTTGAAGTCCATCAGTTTCCTCAGAGTAAGAGAATTTTGTTAATGTTTTGGACTGTTTTCTTAATACATATTAGGCTTCCTCGACGGCTGGCAATCTTGGTGTGTTAATACCCGTGATAGCTAATGTAATGGAACGTCTTCCAGCCATCACAGACTCCAAATCGTCCAAGCTCAGGTTGAACAAGTTGTTTAGGGATTTCTGGCTGTACTGTGTTGTGATGGGTTTTGGAGTACAAGGCTCGTCATTGTGGCCGCACGAGTGGTACGACGGAGTGTGCACCGTGGCCGCCAAGTCTCCGCTTCTTCTCGCCGTGGAGCATCTCAGGTCCGAACTCAAGTACAACTCTGCACTGAGAAACGATGCTATCCAACCTGTGAGTACAATTCAATAGCTGTGAACTCCTTGCTATTTTTCAAGAATTTTATTACCATGGAGTGTTTACGCTTTTATATTTGTTTTTAGCCTAAATCCATTGTATACTTGTTTTTTGTTTGATTGCCTGACTTCAGGGTCCTGGACAGTTTAACTTCTTTAGTATTTCCATATTTAAAAAGGAAAAAAACAAACGTTTTTAAAGTTTCATTTCTCAAGTGAATTTCTTATCAAAACGAAAGAATTTTCAATTAGATTAAGATCCAAAGTTTATCCTTTTAAAGAGTACTCTATAAAACACGGAAAAGTCGTACGTTGAACACTGCGTATCTTATCATGCAGTATCAGTAAGTCTTTCATTTTAATATCCATATTTGTAAATCAAAAGCTTTCAAGAGATTGGAATCAGTTAGCTTTATTTATGCCATTTCTCTTATCAGAACTAAAATTATTCATTGACACAGACCTAATCATTCATAGACACAGACCTACATCATAGTTGCTACATGAAAAAAGTGTAGTATTAAAAAGTACATTTGGGAGCTAATGATTTTATATCCATATTTTTCCTTGTGCAGTCGGAGCTTAACGAGGTACGCCAAATGCTGTTGGAATCGCTTGGTAACCCGGCAGATATAGTGGGCGTGGTGAACAAGTTGAATTTCGGGCAATGTACCTATCTGCTGTCAGTATATAGACTGGAGTCACTCAGAGTTTCTACTGACCCAGGATCCTTCCAATTCATATTTCATTACCTACAGGACAAGGCCATCCAGAAAGACAAAGCAGGTAGGATGAACCCTCTCCAGCTATATTTAGCCAGCGAGCAGACACATTCACCGCTTCCCCTTGTATGGGACCTTAAAATGCATATGAAGTGAAAAATTTTATCACGTCAGTGGAAAGACCTTGCTAAATGAGGAAAAACGGTGAAAAAATTTTGCTAAAATCTTTCCTGGTTCTTGAGATATTTACATTTAAAATTTTCATCTGATGACGTCTTGAGTGGTTTCAACAAATTTGCATTTTTTCAACATCTTCTGCCAATCCGTAACATTTGGGTGTATTTTAGCTAAAGTTAGATTATTGACGTATCCGAGGCAGATGGATCATCAGTCCAAGTCTGGCTCAAACCCACCCGAATTTTACGGACTGGCAGCAGATTTCAGAAAAATGCAAGTTTGCCATAACCACTCGTGACGTCATCAGATCCAATTTTTAAATGAATTAGGAATGATTTTGGCAAAATTTTTTTCACCATTATTCCTCATTTGGCAAGGTCCATATACTGAAGTAATAAAATTTTTCACTTCATATTCACTTTAAGCAAGGAGGACAGCAATGCCGACGACGGCGGCAGAAAACAATAGAGAGTACAATAGCTGCACGTTGGAATGCACCGTGCTGGTCACCTGCACGTCGTCGACTACGAGAACGACTTACAAAAATATTTGTCAACTTTCATTTAAATATAAGAATAATAGTTTCATCTTTCTCTGTTTACATAGTGTAACTCGGACAAAAGGGAAAGCAAGTGGGATCGAAAAAGGCAAACAGGAATTGTGTTTTTATTAGCCGTCGTTGTCGCGTTGCTTAAGCTCCCCATCAAAGTAAAAGTAAAAAATGGTAAAGTGGTGCATTTATTTAGCGCTTTTTACTTATGAATGCTCAAAGGCGCTTTAAAATGATCAGTTTACCCCCAGCGGACTGGAAGCAAATTATTAATTACGTCAAAGCGGTCCATGTATGCTGGTTCTCATTTTACTGACCCCGGAAGGATTGAAAGCTGAGTGGCCTTTAGCGGGAAAGAAGGTCGCCTAAATATTCAACCCTCGACCAGGCCGGGGATCGAACCGGGGACCTCAGGATTGGGAGGCAGAGATCTTGCCACTGTGCCAGCCCCTCCGCTAAATTGATTGTTCGTCTGTAGCACAGACAAGTTATATTTTGTCTCGGCACAAAATCTTTATTGAAGTTGGTTCTCCCGGCATTTATAAGAAAAACTGAAAGTTTTCTCTCTAAATTTTTTTTTTCTGCAGGTATATGGCAATGTATCGCAGCACTTGGGGATAAGATTTTCCAGGTTTTTCTCAACGTGTTGGCCAACAAGCCGCGTGCAAAAGCAAGGGAAGCGGAACTTGAGAGACACGCTCTGTTCTTGTTAGTTAAGTTTAACCATCTACAGAAGAGAATTCGACGAGTTGCGGACAAGTATCTGTCGGCATTGGTGGATAAGTAAGTCAACAAACACCTACTTAATAAACTCATGGCTACAAGGCAGTCGATGCCCACAAAGTGCCAACAAAGTAATGTCATACAGAGAGCTGTAAACCCTCTGCCACCTGAGTTGCCAAACAGTCGATACTTCCAAAATGACAATTATCATGTACTGTTTTATTGACAGCAGTAAATCTGTAATTTTCTGGCAGTAACTTTTAATCTTTTGTTGCACGTAGCATAGTATATGATTAGCAATTAACCAATATACCAAGTTACTTGCTCATACTATCTGCTTGATGTAACCAAGAATTTGTTTTGTTTTATCAACTATACTATTTCTTTTACATTTTTTTTTGGAATAACTGTTTTGCTTTGACCTTCCTTTTATGTGGTTTTAAATGGTAGTTATTGTAACTATTTACATTTTAAAGGATCGTTTAATGAGAGACTGTTAATGTTAAACATTTTTATCGTCACGTACTTTATCATTACGTTGCCATCATTATCATCGCCATCTTTTCCACAATCATTATCATCACAATCTACTTTCGAGCCATTAATATCGTATTCATCAACATCATCATGCTGTCATCGTTGTCATCATTAATTGAAGTGATAATTTTCGTGGACTCCTTTGTAAATACAATGGAAAAGATCCGTGCAAATCCTTAGGCTTAGTAGGTCATAAGAAATTGATGAACTCTTTTCATCTTAACAGATTTCCTCAGCTGCTGTGGAACAGCCATGTTCTTCATTCTATGCTTGATTTGCTGCAGGCTTTATCTCAATCACTGTATTATCTGGTGCGTTTAACTTTTTTTCTCTTAATCAAGAAAACACTGTATCAGAAATTGTTTAGGGTATACAGCATTTGATTGGTCCAGGCTAGTCAGTTCGACTACAAATCTACATTAACTGCGGCAAACTTTATTGCGTAGTAATGGTTTTAGGTTTCGTTTGTTGGACTGTATTGAAGAAGATGGAAGAACCAGAAAATAGATTTTGCACAGACTTTGTACTGCTTAACTGTAGTTTATTTTGTATTGTTTTCTCTAGGCAATTAAAATAGTGTCATATTACGTCTTAAGTTTTGAAAGGCGCCTAGGATGTGTCATTAGGGATCTTAAGAAAGTTATCATAGTAAGGGATGGAGTTAACTCAGGACTATTTTGATAACTTGTGACCATGAGTAGAGCAGTTTATAGCTGGCTTAGGGTAAAAACCCACTTATTCTGAGAAGACTATTAGATCCTTTTTGTAACCCCGTCATCTCGTTATAAACTGAGGTTAAGATTCCATGGTATCTGGACCAGCCTGGATCATGGTGTGAAGAGGTCATTATATATTTCCATTGCACTAGAACGAAAATCACCAGACGGAATCACTGACTGTACCGGGTACACCTTACGTACTACGGGTGCATGAAGAGGTCGAGGGTCGTGAGGGCACGGTCACCGATTTTGCTGCCAGGTGTAGCGGGATCCTTCAGGTTGCCTTAAAATGGGCACCAGAGACCACTAAAGCAATCTTAGAGGTAAGTGTGATCGAGGTATAGTGGGAGTGTTTAGGGAGCTTTATGTTGGATCTTTGAACATGGTCCAGGTAAGTAGTATTCTTAAAGTAGCCTTAAAAAAGACGCCGGAAGCCAGTAAGCAATTTTGAAAGTAAATTTGAACCAAGCAAATGACATTTCTAAATTGGGAGATTAAGGTGGTCAATGCTTTTTTCATGCTAGGTCGAGCTACAATGGTATTTTTGAAGTGGCCAGTCAAACTTGGATAAGAAATAGCTGTAGATTAGTTATATGTGAAACACAACCTATATTCGTATTGGTAACTCGAACTTTAGTGGCAGGTTTTGACCCACGGCTCTGGAGGTTTGTGTGCAAACGTAGATTCGTGTGTCGAATTTAAAGATCTGGAGGCTGCTGAGACATTTTGGAGATAAACTACTGTGGGAATTCTAATTTACGGTTTAGTAGATAATTATGCTAATACGTTTGAAACTGTCTTCCTGGTTGACTTTGCTTCTCCTCATAAACTTAAGTTTATAAGTAGATGTCTTAGTTTTCAAATCTAGATTTCGTAATTAATACTATGAACGCAAACTTGAACTGATGGTGGTGGTTTCTGCAATCTAGGAGTACCTCGTTAAGGTGCAAGCTGGGTCTGAGGGCGTGTCAAACCACGCTGGTGCCGCCCTAGCAACGGAAAGTATGCTCGTCAACGCGGGCTTTAACCACACGTCAGCCATTCTTGAAACTACCACTCGTGACAAGAGGCCCGACTGCGTGAAGAAAGATCTGTCACAACTCTCCACGGGACTAGTGTTTAGAAACAGTTATATTGGCAAGGTATGGTTACTTTACAGTAGCTTTCGTGGTTGTTGCATGTAGCTACCTTTCAAGTTAAATTTCCTATTACCTACTCATTAGTGGAATTAAGCAAGGTGTGAGAATAGAGTCGCAGTGTGCAGTTTCATACTTGATTTATGCTCTTATAACGACTACAAGATTTAGACGTCTTCCTTTGAGATGTACTTGGGACATCGATATCACTGACGTTTCCTACTTTGTGCTGTCAGCAAAATCGCTTTTAGCAGTGAAACAATGGTTTCAAAGACAATTCAGATTGTTTCTATTTTTTGATCAACTCTTGGTGCACCCTATGTAAACTTTAAGCTCGGAAACTGTGTGAACACTTATCGTGGTTTGCTTCTCACAGATTGTAGGAATGAAAGAGATGCTGAGCAGCCAGGCCACTAATGACCAGGACCCCAACCAGATGCTCTCAGCGCGGCTGTGTGAGCAGCTTACACTGACCACGGCCAAGGGTGGGGAAGCATTCAAGGAAGCGATGTTCAAAGCATCTGCTCTGCTTATTATTGGGACTGGTAAGTAGTCTGTCGGTCTTGTTCAGTATACTAAGATGTATAGCGACTGTACGTCCTACCATAATGCACTGGGAGCCCAAACCAACTAACAAGTGCACGTGAAACTGGGAGAATCTAATTTTCTAGCTTTTCTGCGTACTAACGACGTCATGTATGCGCTATTGAAAGACCATGTGTTTAATTGGCTTAACTTTTTGCTGGCGTCAGGACTTTTGAATAAAAGTACCACCCCCCTCTCCCGCTCGACGATGTCGGTTTTTTACAAACTGAAAGTTTTTGATGTGTTTAGTGGTTTAAGTGATTTTAGGCTAAAACAATATAATACTAAGGTTTAGGTAATAAGTTTCTTCTAACCTTTCTTAGAAAGCAAGATGCTTTTGTTTTATGACTTTTTTCCGAAGGAAAATTGCTTTTTTTATTGCATGGATATCTGTAGGAAAGGTTTTTGTCTGTTACGTTGGTAATTCAACTCAAACATTTTCTTAACAGCCCATGATTCTCGACTTTGCTTCTCGGTTATGTAGGTGTTGATAGGCAACTTCTTCACCAGTTGTGTTGGTGCCCAGCCAAAGCTTTCACTGAGCAGGCCATGCTCACAGGAGTCGCGTGTTGGCAGTGGATTCTGTCAGCCAGACGTGATATAGAATTGCAGGTACAAAAACTACAGTTAAACTCTTTAATTTACTGTTTTCATTTATGTTATGTTTGTATATTTGGAAGATTGTTCCCTTTTGAAAAGGATAAATAGTTCAAAATTGTAAATAATAGAGAATATATTGGTGTCTAGATGTTAAGCAAAAATTTCATGATTTTCAATTTAATCCTTTTTTGTAGCATTTTTCTTGGTTGAATCGGACGCGTATAGCATTAGTATTTTGCTATATTCAACTCAACATTCCTGCCATTCAGTTTTTGACCCAATGTGCCTAAAATCGATTAGAATATGTCGTTTTTACTCACTTTTGGCTAGGGCAACCAAGTATTTAAAGAACTAAAGGTAAATTAATAAAAAAAAAATGATCTCAAGTATAGAGATTGTAGAGTTTAAAAAAATAGGTATCGATTATGTAATTCTGCAGTTAGGAAAATTTCCAATTTATTGCTGCTCAGATTACTTGATCGTCTATAACCATAACGGGTTAGAAATGTTATGCCTCTCTGTAGCTGCTACGTGAGCTGAGTGCAGCATGGCAGTGGACGGTTACGGGACGAAAGGGTCTCTTTGCACCTGACCCCCCAGTTGAGAGTCCCCTGGCCTCGTTTGAGGAGAACAAACCCCCAGAGCCTCCAAACGTCCTTCCGCATGACATATGGTTAAAGTTCTTAGTACAGAGGTTCGAGGTTGCAAGATACTACAGTGAAGATCAGGTGAGTACAAACAAAGAATAATTATGAACCTATTCCACCGTCCTGAAAAGGATGGTGGCTGTAAATTGTACCACAACACTTTGCGAACCAAAGACCTCTAAATTGAGGCTTAGAGAAATATAACTGTGAAACTTTTCTTTGTACTTCAGAAGAGCTTTGTTAGTGAAGATTTTTAATTCCTTGTTTACCTTTTACGAGTAATTTGGAATTTTTCTGCACTCGGAATAAAAATACCTGTTGTTATTTTCATATTTTCCATTATGGTAAAGTGGAAAGTTGATGCAGAATTTTAGGCTTACTTGTAATAGATATTTTGTGGAAGATATTTTTACTTTCAAGTAATTGACAGTTACTCTTGAACAAGTCTTTTTTTTTAAAAAAACAACGAACGTTACTTATCAATTATTCTTTTAAAAGTGCTCGTATTTGACCTAAAGAGAGATACACGGTAATAATAACAACGGTATTCATTCGGGAAAAAAGTATTTTGTTCGATTGCGTGTTTGTGTTTTTTGGTTCTTTTACGACCTATGGCTATGAGATGCCACATGTGGGGCAAGTCTCAGGCAAAATGTAGTTGCTTGTTTTATGTAACATACCTTGTATTGTGTTTTGGGAAGAACTGATGAATGAAATGTAATTTTAAACAGGTAGCAATCTTCGTAAACCTGCTTCACCGGTCTTTTCCCATGAGTATTGGTCGCAAAAGCTTTATATCACGTCATGTGTCGGCGCTCAGACCAAGATTCCGGTTGTTACACCTCGGTCTTGTCATGCTGCAAGGTGATATTTTGTGCAACACTGTGTCCAAGAACGTGCTCAGGGAACGTATCTACTGTAACGCTTTGGACTACTTTAGGTGAGAAAGGCTTGCAAGGCCATGATGTTAGCTAAACGAGCCAGGTTTTGGTACTTTACAGATAACGGTATCCGTATTTGTATGAGGGGATGTTGGTATAGCTCGCGAGTGGGGTTATTAAAGGCCGTGAGGGAGAAATAATAAAGAGATCAAGTTCTCTCACTGAAGATGGACTTTTTAGGATTAATATACATGGGCAATAGGACTTTTTAATTTCGCGAAAGAAGATGCAAGGAGTGTAACACGCTTTCTGATATTTAAACGGCAAAGCAGTGCTTTTCTAACATTATGTTTGTCTGCTTATACTGCAGCAATGAACCTGTGTGGCCATTTTACCATGGTGCTCAGGTGCGGGAAGATATAATAGCACTCATCAAGTTCTGGCAAACTATGCTGGCAGACAAGAAGTACATGAAGACATTCATGGTTTCTACGTCGGATTCTGTGAGGATGGTCCGGGCAGGGTCATCATCCAGTCAATATTCATCCACTGGCTATCTGCAGGTAAGGGTCATCATCCAGTCAGCATTCATCCGTTGGCTATCAGCAGATAAGGGTCAGCCAGTACCCATCATCTGGCTCTCTGCAGGTAAGGGTTCTCATCAAGTCAGTACTTTTCCACTGGCTACCTGCAGGTAAGGGTCATCATCCAGTTAGTATTCATCAACTGGCTATCTGCGAGTAAGCGTCATCAACCAGTCAGTATTCATCCACTGGCTATCTGCAGGTAAGGGTCGTCATCCAGTCAGTATTCATCAACTGGCTATCTGCAGGTAAGCGTCATCATCCAGCCAGTACTAATCCACAGGCTATCTGCAGGTAAGGGAGCTATCCAGTCAGTACTCATCAACAAGTTATCTGCAGGTAAGCGTCATCATCCAGTCAGTACTCTTCCACGGGCTGTCAGTATTCATCCTCTGGCTACCTGCAGGTAAGGTAATCATCCAGTCAGTATTCATCCACTGGCTACCTGCAGGTAAGCGTCATCATCCAGTCATTATTTATCCACTGGCTACCTGCTGGTAAGGGTCATCATCCAGTCAGTATTCATCCACTGGCTTTGTGCTGGTAAGGGTAATCATCCAGTCAGTATTCATCCACTGGCTATCTGCAGGTAAGCGTCATGACCCAGACAGTATTCATCCACTGGCTATCTGCTGGTAAGGGTCATCATCCAGTCAGTATTCATCCACTGGCTATCTGCTGGTAAGGGTCATCATCCAGTGAGTATTCATCCACTGGCTATCTGCAGATTGGGGTCATCATCCAGCCAGCACCCATCACTGGCTACCTATAGGTAAGGTACTCATCCAGTCAGTACTTTTCCACATTTAGGCTATCTGCAGGTAAGCCTAGGTGGGTAAAATGTATACCACTATCGGTATTTCTCTTACTTACATGTAATCCAAGTTCAGATGAAGTAGCAACATGTATAGTTCTGTTGACTGACACTGGATATGTATCTGAGATCATTAACTCACCCACAGGCTCTCAACAATTAAGATGTAAGTTGAAGTAAAAATTGTGGGTAAGACACCTGTACATTCACCTTTACATCACATCATTACATCACATCATTACACCTTCACCTTTACATCACTTGTAAAGTGAAGTTAAATCAGTGGTGGATTTTTTGCTGATAGCTGAAATTACTTATCCCAGATTCTCAAATTTTATTGCCAAGGAACATATTTACAGCAGTCATTTTCATACAATCGTAGTGATCGATGGTGTTACATACCAGTTTATTCCTAAATTACTGACAGAGTGTGTAAAACCAATATAGTGGGTTGGGCACATTCATCGAAGAGTAGTAAATATCAAGAAGTCTCTTGAAAAAGGAACTGTCTTTTTTGTCGTTTGGTAACGTTTTAGCCATTCCAAATCTTTTATTTGTTAAATATCTTTGCATGTCCCAAACTTTTTAACTTTGTGTGCAAGTTTATTTTATTTTGTTCTTTGTTGCATAAAAAATTGAATTATTGATATTGTTAACTATTAATCAATTATGACGTGAATAAAAGAGTGCTCTAAAATACTAACAGGAAATTTTTATTTGTACACAGAACTAACGAAAACTAACAAATTTATTGACGTTAATTTGATATTGCAATTTCAGTTCAAATAATTTTGTTTTTCTGCAATTGATAATTTTTTAACGTTAATTTGTTCACAGAACCTTTTATTTGCATGTTAATTGTACTAACCGTATTGAATAACAAAACATTAACCCATATCTGCTAGGCTGAACTCACTCCAGAGAAACCAAAACGGGATTCGGTTGCTTCAATGGACATGGTACGCCACTTAGAAACATACCTGGAGCCAGACATAAAACAGCCAATCAGAGTGCACTTTCAAGTTAACTGTAGTTTGTTACTGATTGGACAGAATGGTTAGACTTCAGAACGTTAACTTTTCGATTGTTATAATCATATTATAGGGCACTTTTATAAATGTTTTGCATAACACATCCGAAGAGCTAAGGAGTTTAAAGATTTTGCCCATCTCCCCTCTCTCTCGTTTCAAAGAGTAGTTTCTCTTTTTTCAACCTGAAACTTCGACCAAAAGCCTTTCTCCTCTCTTTCCTTTCAAAGCTTAAATTCTCTTTTATCAACCTGAAGCTTCAACCAAAAACCCCGACAGCCATGATTTTGGAAGTAACGATATTCTTTTACCATCTGTCGATCGGTTGGTTGAGCCAGCTGTTGCTGTTGAATTACTGAAGGCATTTTTGCCTAATTTTTTTACAACTGCTCGCTATGACTAAATAACAAAATGAGTATGATCTTTGGTTGACAGACGAACTTGATATATCTACCCTTTTTGGTTGATATATGTCTGGCTTCATGGCAAGAGGTGCTAAAGCTTGTTTGTAATATTGATTCCATATTTGGTTATAACATTGCTATAAACTCTGAACGCTTACAACATTTATTACTGGTAATAATGATGTTAAACAAACTGCCTGATGAGGTTGCATGCTCGTAACAGATAAAAAATAAAGCTGGAAATTATTTTCTAAAAATGCATGGTAAAATGTTTGCTAATAATCTATTAACCAAGTCAATCATTTTAGCCAAAGTTCAAAACCGTTATAATGCTTGCATGGGTCTCTTTTTACGTTCTGTTTTGGGTTTTTAGTAATTTAACCGGCTGTGCGATAACTACCTTGTAATAAGTAATTTCGTTTTAGAGAAAATTGTTCTGAGTTGCGAAAAACATTCATTCACCAACCTCGTGACAGTATCGCTACTCATAAGCAACAAGAACACTAAATAAATGCAGGCATTTGCAACTAAATGTTGTTAATATTTCCTAACAATGCGATTGGGGTCTCTCTCTTGGAGATATTCTTAAGGTTCTACGCACAAGTGATGACCACAAGCACGATTGCCTCGGTCATTGTTAATTGTAGAAAGTCCTTTTCAAACGATATTTAAACAAAATCCTCAATATTTAGTCAAGATCCTGGAAAGGGGTAAAAATCATTATCATTTTCAAACATTTTACTCTAACGCAATTTAACTTTAGCGGCCAGTCTGTGTTCAGATCTCGATCCTGGGAGAAGGTCTTGGCACTTCCTTGAAGAAACCCAGTAATGTCCCCAGAGTGTTCTTGAACCTCATAACTAATTAAAAAACCTTGAGTAGGCGCCTCAAAAGTCTTATGTTCGATAAATAATTTTAAAACAGAACTACTACTGTTTAACTATCCTTTATCACCTTGGACCTCCCTTGAAAATACTTCATGACAAACTTATCTTGTTTGTATGTAGTATAGCGATAGTACTATGCCTACATTCGTACCCACGGTCTTGACCGAGCAGCAGTTCGACAGATGGGAGGTTATGCTGATTAACAGAACTTTATTTCGTAGATATCTGTTCTAGCTCAAAGAGCTGGAAGTAAATCGCCATTTTTGACCTAAAGGCTTGCGGGAAATGTTGTCGTGACCGCGGTCGTGACTGAAATGTCACGTTCTTAGGAAGAGTATCTTTGTTGTGTTACTTGCAGGGTAACCGCTGGATCAACACGATGCCGCTGGCCAGTAACTTGTCGACTTCGGTTACCCGCCGTTCAGCTGGTAATGTGTCTTCAGGCGGGAGAGAAACTGCGCACGCTCAGAACATATTGAAAGATTTTCTCAAGAGAAGGAACCTGATTTTGACGTTGATAAGGTGAAGATAATTTTTCAGTAGCTTTGTTTGGTATCTAGAAGTTAACCAGAATTAAAATGTGTGTTCAAGTTGTTTGCCATGAGTTTGTTTCTTACAAACCTAATTACATTTAGAAATCTTCCTTATCGGTTTTCTCCAGAGTCGAAGGGTCATTTTTAAAGTTAACATTCTGAAATGTTTAAATGTAAACCTCAACCAAACTTAATGCACACCTCCCTTGTTCAAGGTACCGCTAATCAGACTGTCGGCGTATAGTGCACGGCCTGCTTTACAAACTTCTTTTTATCGTAAACAAGGTTCCTTGGATGCAAGGGTTTGGGGCTAAAGTTTCACGTCTACATAAATTTGTGTTTTCAGCTTAAAATTTGGTCTTGAATAGCTAATTGAGTAGCGGTTTGAGATTTTTGGGACGTTTGATAAACATATCACCAAAAATTCCTCTGCTTTGTGAGATTTGCGTGGTATTTGATGAACAAGCCGAATTATCAATTCTGCTTTAATTTGACGCATAAATGAGTTCTTTCCGTTATCAGTAGAACAACCGTAGAGTGTTATGAAAATACATAGACATAACTTCGTTAGGGGTTAGGAATGGGCTTATAAACGGGGGGTGGGGGTGGGGTATAAAAGCCGAATTAAGAATTGTTTCATAACGACTTAATCGAGATAAACTGAGAAACGAATTAAAGCTAAAAGACCATTACATACAGATCGAGTTACATTTAGTTTATGATACATTTGTTGTGCGTCACAATAAATGGTGAATTTATTTCAAAACTTAACTACAAATACGACTTGAGCAACTTGAATGGAATAGAATGAAAGTAAGCAAACCACAAGCCTCCACGTTATCAATTTGCCAGTTTGCCAAGAAGCGGCCGGTCTTCTAGGTAGGATTCACAAAGTTCGTATTTGTATAGCATTGTTCAGAACAACAAGTCATTGTTTGTACAGTAGATTGGATAACTACAGGGGGGGGGGGGGACTTGGTTAGGCTTGTATCCGGAATAACATCTTCGTTGGTAAATGGGTGCTTTGATCCGGTCGGCTTAAAACGAGGAGGGGGGGGGGGTGTTAACGGTATTCTATTGATACCCGAGATTTTTCCCCCAAGGCGAGAAGTGGAGAGACTATCCACTTGGCACAATCCCATGGCTCGCCCTGAGCTTGGGTTCGACGGCGCGGACTCGCTGACTTTGTGGGCGAACCAGACTGTATTCACCGAGAGGAACTGGCGCGACCTTGTGCGCCTGGCCTGGTACATATCCCCGGATGTCGCTGTTCACTTACCCGCCAGGTCGGTTTAGCTTTGAATCCCATGTGAAATGCAAGTTGCTCCGTTTTTTGAATCTCTGTGTTGTTCAAATTTTTAAAAAAGGGAAAATGTTAAAGGAAACGTTTAAAAAACTGATAACGTTTTATGATAGGAAGTGTGGGTATTATGATTTTTGGCCGATAGTTATGTTTGATGAAAAACAAAATGATATAAAGAAAGATGATGCTACGGTAAAAAGGCCGGAGTTGTATTTTTTGTTCTGTAACGAGGCAGTGCCTTGAACCGCCATATTCTTTCCCCTCCCTGTGTTTTTGCCTGCTCGAGTCCTTATTTTTTGCTTGCAGATTTTACGTTATAAGTATATAGATTTTATTTGATCAAGTTTTTCTAAAATTTCGCAACCCGTTGCAGGTTTAAAGAGGTGGACGCAGTTTACAAAGAGGTTTGTCATCTGGTGCGACGGGACCCAGCTAGTGTTGCTGATCTCCCAGAGGCTTTGCAGGTGAAAGTTTATTCTGGTTGTAGCCCAAGACACCCAGCAGGGGGAGTTATTTTCGGTGTCCATAGTGTTAAGCGAATTCGAGTTTCTGACTATCAGTGAGGAGGACGCTGACTAAACCCAATTGTATCGCGCCTCCCAATGCACCGAAATTTCTTTTCCTAATTGATCTGTTTCGTACTCCCGTGCCCGATATGCGGTCTTTTTACGTCAGCTAGTTCAATAGGTCATTTTTACCCTTTCTTTTTTGTGTAGTTGTCGTTATAAGAGAAAATACGATTTTTGCTTGTCATTGACTGTATACAGAGTTATGCTAGTTACTTCTTGATGAGAACACTCCCGACATGAAAAACTTTTGCAGTAATTCTTCGCTGTTTGGTTCCATAAACATTTGAAAGGAAGCGTCAGTGTTTCTATGGAAACAGTTTGATGAATACTTTGAGCTTAAAATACCCATAAATGGAGTGAAGTGGGCCATACTTCTCCCATACGTCCCCTCGAAAGACAGCTAAAATGCAAAACCAAAAACAAAACGTTGCGATTAACTGAGAACTGTTCAGCGTACTAATGAGTTAATGTAATTGCCATGAAAGGTCAACCGAAAATTTGATCCTTGAAAATTTTTCTCGTCGGTGGTTTTAGGATTTTGACGTTTGGAGCGTTTCCAAACAACAGCATCCTAAAACTTCCATCGGCGAAAATTTTTATCCATTTACTTCTAAGTCGATCCTAGGGTCGTGGCGTGATTCGGTTGTGCTCTTCGTTAATCATCAAATCACCCACCGATGTGTGAAGAAAAAAATGCGAGTTGAAGGCAGAAAGAGAATTGGATGTTGTAGGAAGATATAAAGGACGTGGTCGGCGACTTCTTTGTATGAAAAAGCACAAATGATGCTCGTCGTTTTGACCGTTGAATTTTTCATTAAGTCAGGTTGTCTTGTTTTATAAAGATTTTAGGAATTTGTGTCCCGTAAGGTTTCTTCTCTTTAAAATTTATTTGTTACCTTCTCGTTCCCAGTATCTTGTTACGGAGGAGACGGTCAAAGACGACCTACCGACCTTGAGTCACATGTTATGCTGGGCACCAGTTCCTCCCGTGAATGCCATTGCTTTCTTCTCCCAGCAGTACCCAGCCCACCCAATCACAGCACAGTATGCCATCCGGGTACTACAGTCATTTCCACCAGATTCGATCCTATTCTACATACCCCAGCTTGTCCAGGCAACGAGATATGACTCGCTGGGGTTTGTGACCGAATACATTCTTTGGGCTGCTAACCACTCCCAGCTCTTGGCCCATCAGGTTTGTACTTAGAGTTTGTGCGGGTAAAGGGAACCGATATAGAGGTTATAAATATGATTATAAATGAATAAAAAGTGGTTTTCTTTGAATAATCGTTTTCCAGTTTCTCAAAACCAATATCTCGTATGAGGCATGTAAATTGATAAAGAAAGGGTTAAAATATCACAAAAAGCTATCTACTTTTCTAAAACAAGCTTACCATAAATGCTATGTACACTGCTCTGGCTTGTTTTCCATTCCTCATCCCTTCCGTTTTCATCCCCAGCTCATATGGAACATGAAGACGAATATCTTTACAGACGAAGAGAGTTTGCATAGAGATCCACAAATCGGAGATCATTTGCAGAACATCATCGACAGAATCTCAAAGTCCATTTCTGGAACTTCGCTAGATTTTTACAAAAGAGAGTTTGACTTCTTCAACAAAGTAACAGCCATCTCTGGAACAATCAAGTAATCTTCATCACTATTTTCTTGACCGATTGATTTTTTATCGAAATTGAAAGTTTTGATGCCGTTTACTTCTATATGGCCGCAAAGCAAACGTCTGCGCACTTTATATTTTTACCAAGCACCTAGCTTATATAGTATCTCAAGTTGCACATCGAAACACACAGAGAGAATTCAAAATCTTCAAATTTGGAATAAATTTTAAATTTATTTGAGATCTTTCACTATCTGTGTGTAAGACCGAGGGCAAATACTTTCCCGTACAGACAGGGCAGTCGAGGTTATTGAGATGTTTGTTACATGGCTTTAGCTTAGGTTATCTCTGCATGCTCGAGTTTGCGAGAAATCAGTCCAATATATCCCCGGTCCTATATGGAAAGTTATTTGACCGGTTTTCGACCTATCAGCGCGCACGATTTTGGTTAGCACCCCTAGAAATTTGATTCCTTTTTGGGAAATAAGCCTGAGATAACGCGCGCTCTGATTGGTTGTAGCTACGAATTTTTATACCTGAATAGAAACCACGGTATGACGTCACATAACGCAAGAAAACAGTTCAATGATTTTTTTTCTATGTGGACTGGAGAGTTTATTTTCTCAACACTTTACTCGTGTTCTGCTATGTCATACTGAGTTCTATTTTAGGCTAGAAACACACGCGAGAGTGTTTTATTCCTTTTGTAACAAACACTTTTTCAGAGACGAGTTTCAAAAATGTTTGCCATCTGTGTGCTGCTTTTAGTGATGTTAGACTAGGATCAGTTTTTATGCAAAAGCATAAAGCAACTGTTATCGCTACGATTGGCGTAGGTAGTTCATAATGTTAGAGCTATTTGGCCTTTGAATAGTCTTTACCAACCATCGAGAAGCTTTCTGTCTGTTGAGTTAAATCTCAAAACCAGACGTTCAGTTTTTCCAAATCGTTTGTATCACTACGTTTTTGTTTGTTTGAATCTTTAGACCATATCCAAAACCAGAAAGAAAAGCAGCGTGTTTAGAAGAACTCAGAAAGATTAAGGTGGAGGCAGGGGTGTACCTCCCTAGCAACCCGGAGGCTGTGGTTTTGGAAATCGACTACAACTCGGGAACTCCGATGCAGAGCGCGGCAAAGGCACCATTCCTCGCTCGGTTCAAGGTTCAAAAATGTGGCATACAGGAACTGGAGAATATCAATGCTCGCCAGGGTCAGTTCGGCTTGCTAACTATGACAGCCTTAATTAAGTTTGTTAAAGTGCCTATGAACTTTGTTTTACCTAAATGGATAGACCTTTCTAAATAAGGAGTAGCTGTGATTTTTTTAAAAAATCTTTTAAAATACTTTTAGTCATTAAAACGATACTCGAAATACAAATATTAAATGTTTTCAACTGATGACGTCACAAGTGTGACGTTTTTAAAAATCTGCTGCCAATCTATAACCTTTGAGTGAATTTGATCCTAATTTGTGCTGATGATCTACCTTCGTCGAAAGACATCAGCAGCCTAAGTTTGGCTTAAATTTATCCAAAGATTATGGTTTGGCAGCAGATTTAGAAAACGTTTAATTTGCCAGTCGCACTTGTGACGTCATAAATTAAAAGCATTAACAACTCAATGTCTCGAGAACCGTAGAAGATTTTGACAAAAAAATCACCCCTATTTCTCATTTAGCAAAGTCTATTCACTGACGTAAAGAACTTTTCTTTTAATAGGCATGCACTTTATAATGTGAATTGCTTGATAAAAGCACAGTAGTACTTACGATTTACAGAAGGAAAAAGTGAAAATGACATTTAGTGTAGCCCACTAAAGGGTGTGTAACATGACGTACCAGTTATACTTCGACTTTTTACTTCTTTCAAGGAGCAGTCGTTGATTTATAAAATGCCATTTTGATCGATCCTTTTCCGGGCCGTAGAAGCTTGTTTGGGTTAGTACGTAGTTGGTGTTAAATTTAACTTCTGTCGTGCTATTTTTAACGCTGAGGAATGTTTCTATCGGAGCTTACTTCTCTGACGAGAATTATGGTATAAGTTGTGCTAGTGTTGAAAGAATTTTAACTAACGAAAATTATGAAACATTATTGTTGTGCACCGATGAAGAGTTTTAAAGGGTTTATTTCATCGAATGCAATGTTATTCTCCTTAGAGTTTCCAAGCAGTGAAGATAATGAAGATGATTCCTCGAAAAAGAAGTACTGGCAGGCGGCCATATTTAAAGTTGGAGACGACGTCCGGCAGGTAAAACTTCACTCATCATTCAAACCTTTCAATCGATTTCCTCGTTTTAATCTATGTTTGTTTTCTAAGCATTTTCTAGAGAACAAAAACCATCCCTCCATTATATTTTTTCAGGACATGTTGGCCCTCCAAGTTATCTCGCTATTTAAAAACATTTTTGAGCAAGTTGGTTTGGATCTGTACCTCAAGCCATATCGGGTTGTTGCCACCGCACCCGGAGTATGTATGAGTATTGTTTTGGATTAAATGGTTAAAATGTATGTTGTGGTCTTTTGAAGTAAGCCACTGCATCGTCTTACATAATGTGTTGCTTTTTAAGGTATCTTGTCGCTTTTACCAGCCGGGATATTATGGCAGGAAGTGGGTTTCTAAAATCTTGAATAAACCTTTAAAGCAGTTTTTGATTTGATGTAATGCACGTGAATGTTCGGACACAACACCGAATTTTTTTACGAACGTCCTTATTGTGATGCATTCTAATCCGTAGTTTTAGAATATTTCTATATCTTTTTTTTTATCTTTAGTGTGGAGTGATTGAGTGTGTCCCGGATTCCAAGTCACGTGACCAACTTGGCCGTCAGACCGAGGTGGACTTGTACGAGTATTATCAGAAAACCTACGGTGATGAGAGCACCCAGGCTTTTCAACAGGTGATTGGAGTTTTGCTCTTCCAAATTCTTCTTCCGAACGCAAGCGATTGTTCGGTTGGCCGGTTCACAAAAAAGATGTTTCTATCTTGCAGGCAAAAATGCTATCAGTTTGCTTGTTTTGGAGAATAGAAAGACGGGTTCCGCGGTTCAGTTGACTGGTTTGTTTCGGAAGTGATTGTCTGTTATGGTAGTTATAGTCTATTATGATAGTGGTTTGTGTATGTGTTTGACGACGGTTCAAAGTATTCCAATTATTACTTTATATCTTCTTTTGAAGTGCTCTTTAATTTTTGCTTAAGTGAGATAGATTATTTAGAGATCTGATCTGACAGACACCGAGATTGTGTGGGGGATTTTGCTCATTCAGTAAGTACGCTGACTGCCAAGTACGAAGGCCCCTGGTACGATCGCCGGCCTTGACTGGAGGTGAACATTTGTACGAATCATTTTCGCCACACCCTTGGCGTACCGGGACTTTAAGCTTTGGGTTCCAGCAATCTCTCGACATCATCATCATCATCATAAAATGATCATTATAACAACAATAACGATAGTAATGATACCAACAGTAATAGTAGTAATAACGGTTTTATTGACACCCCACCTCTTGTCAAACCAACCGAACACCGGGTCATACTCTTATCAACAAACTGTTGGGTTCTTTCAAGTCCTCTGGATAGTATTCAGGAGGCTAAACCAACGGCTTTATGCCCCTCCACGGCCGGTGTGGCGAAAGAAGGACGCACAAACGTACAGCCCTCGACACGGCCGGGGATCGAACTCGAGGCCTCGTGCACGTTGATAGTAACAGTTCTTATTGAGCAAAGTCGTACACACATGTAAGACTTCAAGCAAGACCCCGCAGGATTATTGAAAGAGGGGTTTCAACCCACTGCTGTGGTCTGTTAACAACACTTTAAACGGCTCGTCTTCTGCGCAAACTGTTCAATTTATTCACCATCATTCTGTATACAACACATAAACACAGAAACTTTAACTTTTTAACTTGAAAGTAGTTTTAAACGCTTTACTGGGGTTTATTAACGATCCAATCGAATACCCTTGTAGTTGTAGCCATTATTGCACCAGTAGATTTTTTTGACCTTTCATTTATTTTGCCAGGCTCGATCAAACTTCATCAAGAGTATGGCTGCGTATTCTGTGGTCAGCTTCTTGTTACAGATCAAGGACCGACATAACGGCAACCTCATGCTCAATAGAGCGGGCAATATCATACATATAGGTAATTATATCCGATGATATGGTCCATGTAATCTGTAGCAAGTAGTTTTGATCTATCTGTCTGTGCTAAGGTTTAGGGTGTTGGATTAATGTTCACTTAGGTGGGAACTCACGGGCTTGTTAAATGCTAAGACCTTATCTTATCATTACGATTCTGGTACCTTGGTTAGTATTGGAGGATGTCACAAAAGATATACAAGTATAAACTGTATTGCCTGGCTTCTTTCGATGACATGATTATCTGTCCCATTGTAAGTTGATAAACATCTTTATACTGTTACGTTATATATCAAAGCTCGATTGTTCTGTCCCTATAGTTACAGATCTAGGGGGAGAGGCTACTTCGCAGTTAAAAAAGATGATCGTCGGTAAATTTTGAAAAATTACCGTCGAAAGGCGTCAAAAGTTTTGGCCCTAAAAATACCTTATAGCATCGATTTTAAAAAACTTAAGTGTAGGAAAAAATTGCGGAAAAAATGCTCCTTCTGTTTTTGCAACCTTAAAAACACCACTTTTCTAAATTAACCTTGATTTTTCTCTGAAAACCCCTAAAAACACCTAATAGCCAATTTTGTCGTTTTAAAAATGCGATGAACACACCTTTTTGTCCGCAATAATTGGCTGCATGGCTGTTGCGGGTGCCCTGCCCAGTTATTTATTATCCTGTCGGAAGAAAAGAGGGAGTACCCCCTGGGGAGGGACGGAATCCATAAGAAGAAACTTTCTATTTGTTCGTGGTTAAGTTATCGCAGTTTATTATGTGTCACCATTTTTGACAGATTTTGGGTTTATGTTTGAATCTTCGCCCGGTGGAAACTTGGGCTTTGAGCCAGATATGAAACTGTCGCACGAGATGGTCATGATAATGGGAGGTATCAACGGTATGGATTCACCGTCGTTCAGGTATGTTTTCTATATAGGCCAACACCCCCCCCCCCCA
>JAOBAT010082642.1:3930-19101 GCA_026413305.1 Hydrozoanthus tunicans
ACCTTTGTTATTTGGAAAAGCACGCCTTTATTATCTGGAAAAGCACACCTTTATTATCTGGAAAAGCACGCCTTTATTGTCTTCAAAGTCCTGGAATTGTGTTTTAAGCAAAGGGGAAGAACCTTAGTAATACTTATTGTTCTAATGTTGGGCAGAGTTAAGGGTGTATGAAAAAAAATACCGACATTTATAAAGTCGTGTACCCTTCAAATTACAAATATAGATCACAGTATTACCGGAGTTTGACTTTCAAATTTCATAACACTTGGCTAAATTAAATTCTAATGCATTCCCAGCTTTATCAGTTAGTACATCGAGTCTACTCTCCGGATTTAGGTCATAGCATGACGCCTTCCGTATTTCTGGGTGTGTCGTAACAGCCGTCGCTTTTGGTGTTACAGAAAGTTGTATGAGAATTTGTTGTTAGAATTAGTATTTAAGAAGGAAGAGTTGCAGTGTGTTTTCATGAACCATACCGCAGAACAAAACAAGTTGCTACATGTAACTATGTTACAATTTCAGGGAAGGCATCATCTACAGTTTTAGTGGACGACCGGATGAGAAGGCTCAACCCCCAAATTTGAGCTTCCTTGAAGTTCTCAACGAGTTCTCTTCGAGGTTGATCCCTCAAGATAAGTCTGGAAAGAACGGAGTGTAAGTTTCAATCATTTCCATTCTTTTTAAAAAGTATTAGAAAATATACTACTGTTATGTTTAGCTGTTGAAAACTTGAAATAAGAATAGTTTTTAACTAGAATCGTGTGCAGTACGACCGAAAATCCATTCAAGAATTATAAGACTTATGCCTGAATTAAACGAGCAGATAGTAGCTTTTTCTAGCCATTTATCCGTTTTCTGTAGTGTTAAGCGGACGAGAGTCTTTCCCTCTCCCTGGACAGGACACTCATCTGTCGCTCCAACAGAGTTTATATTCATGCTGCATCGACTAGTACAAGTATCTTGCTCAAGGACACAACGCTGTGCCGCCAAGAAAACGAATAAAACTGACATCTAAAGCTAGCATGCATGTAATAGATAAATTAACTCGTTGTGAGAAGCTTAGTTGTGGGCACACACCTCTTGTTTAACTACACAGAGTTGATGTAAAATTAAGATATTCTTTTCGACTAGACTGCAGTATTTAGAGGAGCATGCAGGTGAAGTGTTCACCAAGAAAGGAGGACAGTGGAGTCCACTGATCAATTACAGGTCTGGTTTAGCTGGACAAGAAGCTGCTGACGATGGTTGGTACTTGAAGAACGCATGGTTAATTTCAGTTAATATTGTTTAGAAAATAATCTTCAAATAACGCGCGCTCTGATTGGCTAAAGTTCTGTTTAGAAAATAAGCCCCAAAGAACGCGCCCTCTAATAGGTTTGAGTTCCGTTTATAAAATAAGCCCCAAATAACGTGCGCTCTGATTGGCTAAAGTTCCGTTTAGAAAATAACCCCAAAAGATCGCGCCCTCTGATTGCAGGCTTTCAAGTGATCCTACTATTTCCTACTTTTTTTACCCTTCTCCTACTATTCCTACTTTTATCTTAAAATTCCTACTATTTCCTACTTTTTCTTACTTTTTATATGCTGCAATTTCAACAAATTGTGCACGATTGTATCATGCAGTAATAGGGAGTAAGCCTTGCAGGTGTTCAGGGTTAAAGACTGGACCACATGTCGCAAGGAAGATTTCTTGACAAACAAATGTTCATCTGGCATGTCCAGTCCAGATGGCTAACACTCATAACAGCAGTGAAATGAGTCACAGGCAGACAAGAAGAAGTTCATCAGTACTTCTTCAAAGATCTGTACCAAAGGCTGTATTCTTAGTCCTTCTTCTAAGCCCTCAGTTGTCCTACTTTTCCCCTCGAAATCCTTCTTTTGTCCTACTTTTAAAACAATTTCGGTCCTACTTTTCTCCTACTTTTTCACCTGGGTGTGCTTGAAAGCCTGTGATTGGTTTAAGTTCCGTTTAGAATATAAGCCTCAAACAACGCGCGCTCTGATTGGCTTAAGTTCCGTTTAGAAAACAAACCCCATAAAACGCGCGCTCTGATTTGGCTTAGACTCGCTGTTTCCACTTTAAACATGAAATCAACTTATCAAATAGCGTTTTACCTAAGTTAAGAACTAGACTTTTTTAGTTCCGCATTATTTAAGTACGCATTTTTTTTCCACACAAACTAATTTTTAAAGTCCCTATAAAGCTTTTTAAAATATCCAGATGAAAAAAAGAACCCTTAATGAACAGTAGTTTTCGAAAAAAGATCATTTTCTCGCTGTTCCTTTCAAACTTTTTAGGCTTGAACCGTGCAATGCTGACGTAGCAAAAGGCATTTCACGTAATATTAGGCAGAGAAAATCTTTTTGATCTCAAAACATTGGATTCTGGCTACAATAGTCTTTAGTTAATGAACTATTCCCTTGGAATTGTTTGAAATAAAACTTTTCTTGCCTTTTTTTAATAGAAATGAAATTTTTATAACAAAATCCACACAGCTCACTGCTGCTACGTCAGAGGTTGCCAGCCCCCGGCCTGCTTGGTCAAAATTTGCATTCCAATCTTTTTTTTTTTTATTAAAAAGCATACTTAAACGTGGAAAATTTCTTTGATAATTCGAATTTCGAGTTCACAGACGACAACAATTTTAATCTAAAAAGTAAAAAATTAAGGATTTTTGGGGACTTTAAACTTTTTTTCCTTTCTGTGGGGCTTCGAGCCTGATTTTTAGCTATGCCGTGTTGAAACTCAGGCTCATACTGTTTTTAGGGCCCAAAACAGGCTTTAGTTCCTTCTGACCCGTGAAATTACTTTTGCATGCCCTAAACAGATCCTTTTTTATGGCAATTTTTTTAGTTTTCCCAGAAAGTCTCTACTTTTTTTCTTCTGTGATCATGATTTAGTACGGCTGGTCTCATTGAATTGCTTTTATATGATATTTGATTCTAAAGATGATCTTTCAAGTTGAATCACTACAGATATAACGCCATTCATTGGCTTCAGATCTCAATTATTCATCCATATCAGTTGTTCTGACGAGATTTCTAGTCTCAGTCATTTTCATTTTCACTGACAAATATTCATTGGACTCTTTTTTAAAATGTCATTCAGTAAAAGGTAAGCATTTCTTTTTTTGGGGGGGGTTACATAAAAAAATCTAAAAACTTCCTATTTTGTTGCTATTCATCTCTAAAAATCCCTATTTTTCAGAGGAAAAGCCCCCTAAATTTCTTCTTTAGTTTAATTCTAAGTTTTCTCATTTCGACTGATAAAATGAAGTTTTTTTTACTTCCAGATGCTGCCAGACCAGTTGAAAACCAGAAAGGAAGTCGTGCTAAAAGGAAACTCGCAGTTGACCCTGAGAAAGGTAAATAGAATAACAATAGTGCATAGAATAGCAATGCTGGATTTCTTGGAAAACTCCTAGAATTCCTGGAAAACTCCTGGAATTCTTGGAAAACTCCTGAAATTCCTGGAAAACTCCTGGAATTCTTGGAAAACTGCTGGAATTCCTGGAAAACTCCTGGAATTCCTGGAAAGCTCCTGGAATTTTGAAATTTCCTTCAAGGGCCCTGAAAAACAGATTATTTCCCTGTACTTCTGGCGATTTGTGGAAAATATTTCAATTCTACAACAAAAAAACTAAAACCTACTAAAGCATCTTGCTTGCAATTGAGCATTTTGTATTCAGACTAAACTTCAGGACGATTTTTTCTTGGGGTTTGGGTCATTTTTTGTCATCTTGCACTTCGAAGGTTGAAAAATCTGTTGATAGTTTTGGCGGCGTGGTTGCTCAAGTTAAAGTTGTTATATTTTTGTTTTTCGCCGAGACAGAATTAGGGACTGGTCTTGAAAAAATTATTTTGCTACCCTGGAAAATTCAAGGAATTTTGTTTTCATCAATCAGCACGAACCTTAAACATGTGTTGGATGAACTATTTTTGTCTTATATTTTGAGGTACCTGTGTTTGTCCTGAGGTGTTACTTTCAATTGTTTGTAAGCGAAGTTGGTTGGGTGCAGCAATACTTTCCTCTCTTACAGAAAAAAGTGCGAGTGCCGAAGGAGAGTGGCTGAGTAAGAAATCAAACCAGAAAAGCAAAACACCTCAACAGAAAACACCAAAGAGTAAGCGGCCGATAAAACAAAAAACAACCACAGGGCGCAGAGGCAGACCGCCAAAGGACCAACAACCAGGTGTGGTTACTAGTTAACTCCTTATTTAATTTTATAGATGGGGTTGGCGCATTGGTAAGATCTCTGTCTCACAATCCTGAGATCCCCGGTTCGATCCCCTGCCTGATTGAAGATGAAACATTTGGATGACCTTCTTTTGCACTCAAGTTCACTCAGCCTTCCATCCTACCCTACATACTCATGTAAAACGGTTTTTGGACTACTTAGAGTCAGGGGTAGAAGTGGAATATTTTTTAATTTTTTAATTCTGTATAACTCTGCTCTCCCGTGATAATATTCCTATTTCATTTTAATATTTTTAAATATTCTTTATTCTTTTAAATTTTCATTTTAGTATTCCGTATTCAGTATTTTTTTCAGGCAAAGATTCGATATTCCTCAGTTTTCGACCACAACACTCAATATTCAACTTTTTTTTCTACCCCGAAACTAGAGCACGCATACTGTTTGGTTTAAGTAAGTCACAGTCTCACACTCTCCGCTATCATAGCTCTGACAGTTTCTTTTTAATTCTCAACCTAGCCAAGCAAGTTGGTTCTTCTAAAACAGCCATTACAAACCTCGATGAGACTAGCCAGAGTTTGGAAGGAGGAGAGAGTGATGATGGCGCCCAGGAGGAGAGACTGACGGGACCCGTCACCAAGCGTAAGCGGGAAGCATCTCCTGTGAACGAGAACAGTGATGAGGAGTTGGGAGAAGATCAAGACAGTGATGAGGAAGAGAGGTATTGTACTAGATAATATGGAGCTTAGATACGAGGAGAGAACAATAGTGAATACAATAGCTGCACGTTGGAATGCACCATGCGGGTCACCTGCACGCCAAAGCTCAGTTTTGACTCTTTTATGACTACAAGAACGACATACATATAATTTTGGCAATCTTCATTTAAGGTGCTGTTACACAACCCAATTTTCTCAGCAACTTATAGTTTGGCTGGGGTAAGCTGGGGAGAATTATTTGGCGCAAGATTGAAGATGGCGGTTGACTAAATGAGCTCTGCGCATGCGCTATTACATAATTCTTGAAAATTGCGAGAGAAGTTACTGAGGGGTTATACACTGTGCGATGGGGTTGCGAGACAAGTTACTAAAAAAATTGCAAAGTGTACAGGACCTTTATCTTTAAGAAAAAACACTTTCGTCTGTTTCTTTGGCACAAAGCATAACTCGGACAAAAGAGGAAGCAAATTAGTCGTACCTGATCGAAAAGGGCTAGCAAGAAATGTGTTTTTTATATCGCCGTCGATCTTGCCGTCCTCAGTGCTAACGGTCCCTAGTGTCTCCAGTAAAACGTGACCTTGAAAAAGTTTTGCAACCCTTTATCATCCGGAAAGTCCTGGAATTGTATTCTGAGCAAAGGGGAAGAGCCCCAGCTGTCATCGTCGATGTTGCCGTGCTCCTATCTTAAGCTCCGTGATAACGGTCTGTCGCTACAAATATGTGCAGTTAAACGAATCATGTTTTAGTATATAGCATAGAATTTGCAGCTCAGCCCTGTTTACCTCGACAGTTTGCACGGAAATAGAATCTCTAATAAGACTATTTTTATTGGTTTTTCAAACAGTGCTCTTCGACGGTCCAACGGTCCATTCTTTGTAGCACTATAGAGTTTGAAAAGTAATGACCCGATGGAAAAAATCCTTTAGACATGAATTTTTGGTAACGTCTTTTTTGCGCATTTTGTAGAGGTTGCGAAAAATTGGTTCTGTAAATCATTATGGAAAGCCTTTATACGTTTTTTTCTACGTGGTCCGCACTACTCCTGGAAAACTCCTGGAATTTTGATATTTCCTTCCCGGACTCTAAAAGAAGTTAATTTCTCTGTATTCCTGGATCTGCTACTCGTATGTTTGGTTCTATGATTTTAAGTAACGGTCCGAGTAAGAACTAGGGAGGTTAACGGCCGTGGAACGCAGAAAGGTGCTAATTGCGATATTGTTAAACTGTTGATCTAATTGGCTACGCTTTAAAAATGGACGATATCTTGATAAGTTAGCTGATATATTTCTTCCCAGTTCACTCATTCATTTCTTTCTAATTTAAACATTTCTGTTCATAGATTTAAGAAAAAATTCTACTTGGGGAACATTGAAAAACAAAAGGTTTTCTTCTCTTTTTTTTTTGGAGTTCGATGGTTGGCTTAATTATTCTATCCTAAAAAAAATCATTACCTTAAGATATAGTTTCGCTGCCTTTTACTTAAAAACTATGTTGTACACAGGTTGGTGTATTCTAAGTTTGAAATTTAATTATTCTGGCGTGGGAAAAGCGAAATGCCGCAGAACAATGGGTGGTTGCCCATAGTTCTTACACGGACCATTACTTAAACTTCAATGTTAGTTTCATTGGTTGCTTCTATTTCTAGTTTGGCAGCTTCATCCCAAGTGTCCTGGTTGGCGAGCCAGCCCGATAAGAAGGCGTACAAGCGACCTCGGGTCAGCTATAGCAAAAAAGATTCATCCAGAACTGGGTAACGCGATTTTGTGTTCTAGTGCTACTTTTGGGTTGGGTTCAATAGACCTCTTTCAAAATGGCTGTCAAACCTGGTTAGGACTGGGAACAAGTTCGTGTAAGCGAGGTTATGAAGGCTTTGTTAGTAAAGAAATTCTACAGGAATTTTGTATTCGAAGATGAGAAGCCTCCTTTATAAAACTACTTTTTTAAGTCTTTTAAAACGGGTGCCTTGCCATACTAGGCCTCAAAATTTGTGATACTTATTCAATAATTAAGTATATTTTTAAAGCTTACGAACATTTAAATGATCGGAAGTTAAATTTTTCGGACGATTAAGTTTTCGGACCCGTTTTGTTGTCAGAAAATTTAATTGCCCGAATGTACTAGTATTTAAGTAATAGCTTTTGTTCTGTTCCAGTCGAAGCGTGCTAGAAGATGAAATTGATGATGATTCCAGCGACGGTAGTGATGAGGAAAGCGAGCAACCAGAAAAGGTTAGAATGAGGGGAAAAAAATTATAAACTAATTGTAACCAGACACTGAATCAAGGAAGGTTCCGATTCGCAAGTGGTGGAGAATTTCGGCATAACATTACTGAACAACTAGGAAGGCTCGATATTTTTTAAGATATTTCCCAGTCAAAAAGGGTTAACCGTTCGTGAATTCATGTTTAGGCCAAGTGAGCATCTTTGTTTGATTTTGAAAAATATTAAAATTTGGTTACCTTTAAAATGGAGAATAGTGATGCGTTTAAGGTAGAGCGATGTCTACTTTTCTTACTTTATAAAATAAGTTACCGAGATGGTGGAGTTTTTTTTTAAAAAATCCCGTTACAAACTGAAAGTAGAAAGACATAACTGCCTAACACTGATGTTAATTTTCTTTGATTATTTGTTTGCAGGACAGCGAAGACGCGTAAACTGGGGCGATTTTGTATCGCTTTTATACAAAAAACCTGTCAATGCTTGATTGACAGTAGGGCTAATAATTACCTCGCCCGGGTTGGTTGGGCAGTACCTCTTCCTGATTGGTTGATCAGTACCGCGTCCTGACTGGTTTGGTATTACCTCGCCCAGATTGAGGAGTACTTCGCCCTGATTGGTTGTTACAACAGTTATGTTATGTCTCTGGCCTTTTTGAACAGTTTAACTTAAAGCTTGTCTTTAGTTTCTCCATGAAAACGAAATTTTCATCCACATTTATTTATGAGGTTTTAAGCTCTGTTTTTAGACAAGCAAATTTAGTTTTAAGGGTTTCAATTAAATTTTACTTGCCTATAATAAACCAATAAAACTATGCAAAAATATACAAAAGCATTCGTATCTCAGTTCAGCTATACTTGCGGTTAGCATTTTATATCCTGATAGTCAGTCTATAAGAAGCACTACAACCTTGTGGTGTAAACTCGGATTTTTTAAGCTATTATTCAAAACTACTGAGTTGTTTCTACAGCTGAAGCCAATTTCTTTCGGCATAAACTAAATTGGTGCGCTTTCAACGTAAGAAGTAGCTGTTTCTTCACATAGATTCACGTTGTAGAAAGCGCTAAATCTTTCTTTTATGTTTTAGTAGTGATTTATCTCTTAATTTTCAACAAAAGTAAGTGATTCACCGGGATAGGACGGGGTAAAGGGGAGGAGGTAGTGATGAGGAATTGATTGTTCAGTATAACGGTGCTATATTGACTTTAAATTACAAAATTCCAATCATCTTTGGGTAAAACCATTCATGTCAACAGTCGCACTAAACAGTGTCAGTTAAGGGCTATTTCAGTACGCACAACCGAAGAGATACGAATTGATCATACCCTGGGCTGGGTTGTTCACAGCAGTAATTTCGTTACGGTTCTTGGTAAATGTTTAGATTTTCCTCGGGAAGAAAACTTGCCAATTCTAACAATACATCTCAATCCTGTTCCTGTAAGGTTGCAAACATTAAAGTAGGTTAAAGTGTCTATGAAGTGAATTTTTTTTGCTCAGTGCTAAATGACGAATAGCGGCGAAAAGATTTGGTCAAAATCTTTCATGCTTCAGCTGATTACGGTACAAATGTGACAGGAAAATTTGAGTTTCTTTAAAATTCTGCAAATCCATAAGTTTAAGATGAATTAAAGCCAAACTTTGGCTGACGAGGTTTCTTAAGAATAGTGTCGTCATGACAACGAACTGGGTTCCAGACTCCAAATGAATTTTTTTTTAATTAATGAGGTTTTTCGTCAAATCAGAAATTGTGCAACAATTTGTAGCATAACTTATATTCTTCTTACTTGTAAAAGGAATAAACAAAGATTTGGTTTAATTGCCCTGGTGAAAGATTTTGGAACAGCAGAAAGTTTACTTTTTTAACAAATGGGGATCTGGAACTGAGTTTGTTGCCATGACGATGTAAAGTGCGACTATTCTGAAGAAAACACCAAGATACACCATTAGTCTAAGTTTGGCTTGAACTCTTCGAAAGTTTAACGGATTGGCAGCAAATTTTTAGAAAAGAAATTTTGCCTGTCATACTTGTGACGTCATCAAATGAAAATATTAAATGTTGGTGTTTTTTATTCTTCATTCAGCAACAGCGACAACTTTATTCCTACCCTCCATACAAACAAATACATTTACATGGCAGTTAAGGATTACATATGTATACTTTGTACTTCGAACAGCTAACAACAAAAACTGCAAAACAGTCCTTTCGCCGGCTGGAGTTCGAAAATCCAAGCGTGTTCGTTAAATGGGAGACTGGGAAGAGGAAGTGGACGCGTGAACATTCCCGGAGTTGTTCCAAGCGTGTTCGTTAAATGGGAGACTGGGAAGAGGAAGTGGACGCGTGAACATTCCCGGAGTTATTCCAAGCGTGTTCGTTAAATGGGAGACTGGGAAGAGGAAGTGGACGCGTGAACATTCCCGGAGTTATTCCAAGTATTGCGCGCCAGAAACATATTAAAGAACGAGAGTATGACCCTGACCCTGATCTCTCCCCTGGCTTGTTCTCACGTTTCTAGTGCGCGGTACTGGGAACAACTCTGGGAAGGTTGGCGCGTCCTTTTCCTCTTCCCAGTCTCCCATTTGATGAACACGCGAAAGAAGGGTCTGCTTTGCAGTCTACTAACAACAACAATATAACGATTTAATAATGATAATGATAATAATATGTAGAGAGAGGGCACTGGTTGTCTGAAATAACTAAGAAGCTAACCTAGTCAGACAACCAAAGCAAGGTCCATCCACTGAGGTTATTAAAATTTTTCATTTCAAGGGTACTTTTTTAAAGCTAATCGGTCTTTGAACAACTGGGCCGGAACGATAACCAAAAAGTGTTTTTTATGCTAAAGATTATGAATGTGTTAAAGTTTACGAATTGAACTCTTACCCGGCACATTTATAAGCGAAAAGTATTGGGCGCATTTTTTATTTTTAACCCTGCCTATTGTATGTACGAAATAAACCAGTAATCACCTCGCCTTTGGACAGTTTTGTTCCTGCGAGGATTTGTTAGGGTAAAAGAAAGCGCAATTTATAAGCCGATTAAGGGTCAGTTGGAGCCCAATTCTCCATTTTGAAATTAAGAAAGCGTGAGCACGAGGTGTAGTAAGGGTTTTTATATCAAAATGAATTTTCTTACTGATGCTCTTGTGTGAGAAAAACCAAAAAAAGCTGTGAATCCGCGTCAACGAAACGTTTTGGAAAATATGTAGGAAAGTATATCTTGTTTTGTGTACCTGCAAAATGGTAATTCAATAAATGGGTTTTGTAAGTCCGACAGCTTGACAAATAATAAAGAGCCAGTAAAAAGTGCTCGTTCATAAAATAATTAAAATTATGCAACAGCTGCTAGAAACAAAATTTGTTATTTTGGTCCTTAAGAGTTGCCAGTTGAAAATTAAACTTCAGCGGACAGAGCAAGCCCCTCGACTCGGCTTGAAGGAAAGGTAAAAATGATATAGAAATTGTTCTTCTAGTCAGAAAAGCCGTTGCTTTATTCCTCGTCTTGTAGAAGCGTGTGTTTTAGTATTAACTTACCGTTACAAATGACTTTCTTTCGACTACTTTGTTGGTACTAGCAGTCAGTAGAATGTTACACCTGCCTGTTAATCGTTCACACACCGCCCTCATAGGAATTGTTAATTTCCTATCTTTGACTTGTACGATAAAAAACTGAAAGGTTAGGAAGAGCTTTCTTTGCAAAGAAAACGTGTGCAGTCTACTAGACACTGTGTATTTTAAGACAGCTGTTAAAATTTTGATTAAATACAATTGCAACAGTTTTCTTTGGAGGAAACCGTAAACTTTGACGCGCGGCTTAAAAATTAACACTCAATTTGACTTCTTGGGTATAATATATATTTTGCCATTGATCATGCCGACTGTTACAGAGCTGGACGGCGAAACTCTCTTCTCCAGCTCATTCAGTTCATCTCCATGTTATTCAAACATTCTCCCATTGCCGAAAAGAGAGACACAGTGTGTGTGCTTTCTAGAACTTTCTTGAGCAATAACGTCTCGCTAAAACAAATTTTGTTCTTTCCAAATCGTTGTTCCAATGTTTGAGATTGCGCGTACTTATTGAATAGATTTACAAAGAAATAGGAAAAAAGTTTTACCTTGAGAGGAAAAGACACTTTGTATATGTTGTGCATAGCTTCAAACTTAAACAAAAGCTTCATTGAAAAAAAAACAAGCATTACTTGTTCAGCTTTTGCCGACCCGTTACAACTATTCGATTTTTTTGCACAATAAATTACACCAGTTTTCGTAATTATTTATTATGGCTAATCTTTAAAAGAACGGGGCTCGAGCAGATTTACGAATTCTTTTCGTCAAAACAAGGTTTATTTTTCCTGATTTTGTATAATCGCAGATTCATAGTTTGATGAGGGAAAATTAATTTTTTGAGATTTCGAACAAGCCCCGACTGACACGAGTTATCTCATAACAAATGTCAGCAAGTCCTGCATCGCGTATTTTGTCCCTCTTAAAAAAATCCGAAAATGACAAGATATATGGCGCACAACATTAACTGAGAGTTCCCTCTTTATTCAAAGACCAGAAACGTTAGTAGAATTTTTTTCTCTATATGATTAACCGTGTGTTCAAGACGGTTCACTATAATACGCAAACTTCGAGATGATGATATTGGTACGAGTTTCAAAGTAAATTTTGATCGTAGGTTTAAACTAGAACGCTCGAGCATGCATGAAATTTATACGGTAAGGACGTTTAAAGGACAGCAAAAGGGTTAAAAATGTCTTTGTAGGTAAACAAAAAAATGTGAAAAAATTAACTAAACAAGAATAAAACACATACAATTTTTTAATTTAAAAAACACTTTTATTTCAACGCAGTAAACTTTTTCTGCCGACTTGATGGCAAGAAGCCATCCACTGTTATGGTTGGTTGCTGTTATACAAACAGTTTGTGCCAGTGAATGTACAAACGGAGTGTTCGGAGAGGCTATCGAAGGTACAGTTCTGTTCCAAAACTACTCTACAAAACCACTCACCAAATGTACTTACAATTTCAGTACATTTTAATAAACATTTTTTCATACTTGTGTGAATACATATATTTTATTTGCCGGCGGGGAGGTCCGTGTTGAGAAAAAGAATTATACCAAGAGTCTTGCGCACGTACACTGAGCCCACGTCTTTTCTCAACACGGAATTCGCGACCGGAAATAGAAAACAACTTGTGTACTGTCAGGAATGCAACAATGTGATTGGCTAACCTATTCACTGTATGCTGGGCGGTAGACAACGAGTAGCGAGACTCGGCCGGTGTTTTGAAACAAAACCAACGACAGGTTCAGCCCCCCACCCCCACCCCCCACAGGCGGCGAAGGTCCACTTTATTATTGAAGACTGTTTGAAAAAGCAACATCATTCTCTATATTTTTCAAGATCAAAAGTTTATTTAACATCGAGATTTTTAAGGTTGTCTTTGACTGAGTGTTTTTTTATTTCAGTCTCAGAAAGCCCTGTTTTCAAAAATATCCCCGGACCCAGCCCACGGACCCCCCTGGGAGTCGCGCTTTCGGCGCTCATTTGATCTGTCTCGTTCGATCGCAGCCTCCCGCTAAAAAAGCCCTGGCTACGGGCCAACGGGTTCTTTAAACACTCGTTTGTACCTGTTTTAAGTCGAAGGGAGTATACTAAATGGTTTCTACTGAAACAAACTACTCGCTTTCGATGTTATCGTTTGTTATGAATTAAATAATAGTCTACGTTTTCTACTGACTCGTTGAACAGTAGTCTAAATGTTAAATTGACTGTTTTCCTCAGTTTGCATTTGTAGCAGGTTCAAATTGAATAAACGCCGAGTAGAACGTGATAAACTGGCCAAAGATTGAAAAAACAAAGCAATTATATCAATCAACTAAACAAAGAAATCATGTGAAAGAAAAATAACGGCAACAGATGTCGCAAAAGCATGTGTTTACTTGCAGTTTTCTACTTTTCTCCTCTTGACCGGTTATGAATTGACAAGTTTCGATTTTGCATTATAATAACTGCAGACAAACTGTCTATGTTGCTGAAATTGAAAATACAAAACAGTTATTGTTCATCAGCAGGATACCCAAACTTTGTGCAATTCTACAATTGGTTTCTGCTTCATTAAAGTGCTTATGAAATGAAAGCTTTTATTTCTTTAGTAACTGAGGAGTAGCGGTGAAAAACATTTGTCAAAATCTTTTATGGTTCTTAAAATAATGACTGGTGAAGTCATTAGTGGTTCAAGCTAATTTGCATTTTTTGAGCTAAACTTGAACCGACGGTCTATCTACCTCGAGATACATCATCAGCCAAAGTTTGTATCGAATTCATGAAAAAGTGAATTCGCAGCAGGTTGAAAAAAAACGCAAATTTGCCTCGATCACTAGTGACGTCATTGGTTGAGAACATTGCCGTTAGTATCTAGGGAACCATAATATATTTTAACCAAACGCTTTTCTTCTTTTTTTAGCAAGCTCTGTCTGTCGGGGTTCAAATTCGTCCCTGCTTTGTATTTTATTTTCCTTTGTTTCAAACTTATCATCATGAATTACCAAACCCAAAAAACAAAGGGAAATAGAATCCAAACCACATACGCACTCTAAATCGCGGCACTTTAGGGAAGAAGTCAAAACAATGGTATTTTTAAGGAACCCAATTTTGGTGGGGGAGGTGGTGGGTGGCGGCACATACCAACTACCCCACCCCTCCCCACATTTTCAGAGCTCAATTTCTCAAAACCTGGTTTAGGGATATTGGTTGTTATTGTATCATGGACTTCTCTCTTCACAAAGAAGGCGCTGGTGTAAGCACTTTATCAATATCTATTTCATTGAACATGATATTTGCTCCAGAAATTGAGCATTTTTGAAAAAAGGTGGTGGGTGGCGGCACACAATACCCCATCCACTAAATTGGGTTCCTAGGAAGTACCGTTGTTTCAACCTTTTCCCTTAGGGCCCTTCCCAACATGGTCCGCTAATCGACAGGAAATTAATCCTGTACCAATTTGTAGAACAATTTAGGAGGAGCCACGCACTAAGTGGGCACAGAAACTGAAAAACGTTAGTAAAATTAAGAAAAATATTTGAAACCATTATTAACTGTAAGTTTCAGGCAGACGCCACATTTTAGAGTTTAAAAAAAGTAAATTGATAGAAAAACAAAACAAAAAGGAAACTGATTCATAAAAGGCTAACTTTCCTTTTAACATATAGCACAACAGGGGCTATAGGCCATAGTCATAGAAAAAAATCACAGCCTTAAATGAATGCAAAAAAACTTTCTTTTTACAATCAAATGGGTGCTCAAATGTATCAAAGAAATCTAGAAAGAGAGACAGAGACAGAGACAGAGATAGAGACAGAGACAGACAGAGACAGAGAGAGAGAGCTACTAATTACTAAGCATAAAAATAAGGGCAAAATATAGTATTAGTTTACATATCTAAGCTAGAATTACAAGTTAGGAACTACCTGTATGATTTTGGCATGATCATCGCTAACCCGGGTGACGACTTGTCCGGTATACTACTCACCAATAGACCTTGTTCATAAATGGCGGTGAATTCAATACTTACCCCAGCCTCGTTTGGGGTAACAAATTCTTTTGAAGGTTTAACTTGAGCATGAGGCTAGCAAATTGTAAAAGCTAAATAGCGTCCTTTTCAGCCTACGTGGTTCATAGGGCCGGCGCTTATCTGCGGTTTCTGTAGTGTTAAGGCGGGACTTAACCTAAAACCGACCAAAAATATCAAAATTCTAATTTTGACGTTATGGTACCCTTTAGGCATTCAAGAATTAAGTCATAGGTGTTTTAGAGTTATTTTCGCTTTCCTTCCCTATGAGGGAAGCTATTTAAAATGACTACTAAAAATTTGGGATTCCGTTACCATAGCAACGAGAACCGCGTCCTTTCAATTTCGCCAATTTGCAGCCACTTCCAAGAGTGGAAACCAGTCCAAAATTTGACCAAGAACCCAAGGAAACTATATACGTTATTACACCACGTTTATGCCTTGACTAACGTTGAGTCGAGAGAG
>JAOBAT010082653.1:3022-19098 GCA_026413305.1 Hydrozoanthus tunicans
GCCTAGATACGTAGAAACTGGCCGAGATACGTAGCGACTGGCCGAGATACGCTGTGACTTTCCTAGTTACGTTGTGGTTAACCTAGATACGTAGTGACCGACAAACACATTACGACTGGTCGAGACTAAAATCTTGTTTAAGGAAGAGACAAAGATAACAGGTGAAGATACTTAATTATTGGCCGAAATAGATAATTGCTGCGATATGTATGGCAAGAGGCAGAGAGCTGCCACACTCAGTAACAGTTGCAATTGGTTATTCGGAAGTCTGTGGCGTTGTTTGCTATCAGTATCAATGATGTAGATCTGTTAATGCAATCTTCTTTCAGCTTGAAGCAAGGTCTGAAGAGTACCGACTGAGAGCTGTTGAGTTGCAAGGAACCCTGGAGAATTTAGTGGTAAGCATTTGCTGAGATTGAGAGAGATATGTTTTACTTCTTTTAGCGTTTATGCGCCAACTATCGGTTAGCGTGTTCGACTCATAATCCTATGGTCGCGAGTTCGAGCCCCGGTCAGATCACTGTATTGCGTCTTTGAGCAAGTTACTTTACCCGACTTGTTGCAGTCGACTTAGCTGTGTAAATGAGTACCAGTTATACTGTGGGATAACCTGCGGTGGATTAGTGTCCCTCCAGGGGATTCATACACGAGCCTCCATTTGCTTAACACTACGGAAACCGGTTTGAGCACCGCCTGATGGGCCACTAGCGCGCTTGGCTATTACACTTTGCACCACTGAATGATTTTGGATGACTACTGTTCTTGTAGAAGCACCATTAAACTACTCGGTCACCTTTTAAAATTCTTACTTTGGATAGCGTATTCAAATACTTGAAATTTAAATCTTCTTTGCATTCTATAGCTATGAACATCTTTCAATATCCTAGATCTGGTTCTACCACTTATTTTGCTAACTTGCGAACACAGAGGGGAGTTGACGAAGCGACATGGCAACGTCGACGACATCGGCTTAAGAACTTGCCCTTTTAGATCATGTATGGCTAGTTTGCTTTCTCTTAAATTGTTCGAGTCACGCTTTGTGAAAAGAAAAAGATAAATTTTCTGTAGGTCGTTCTCATTGTCGTGAAAACTTTAAAACTGAGCTTTTGGCGTTGTAATTTTCAGGACGACGACGTGCAGGTAAGCCGCACGGTACATTCCAACGTGCAGCTATTGTATAACTATTGTTTTCTGACGTCGTCGCTTGTAATTGTCGTTCCTTGCAAAACTGCTTTTTATTACTTTCACCTGACTTGTTAACCACCAATCAGCGTTTTGTTTTACCGATATCTTCATGCATTCTTTTGACTTGACAAACTGTAAACAAAATGAGTGTGCCAACAATCTTTCCATGTGTCGATGAAGCAGGGTTTAACAGCAAATGAAACGTATTTAACCAACAGAAAGTGGTGAAGAACGAGGCAGCCACAGTGGAAGTGTCGGAGGAGGTCATGGAGAGCATCAGCGAGGCAGCCGCAGCCGCCGCAGAGCAAGCCCCACCACCCCCACCCCCACCGCCTCCCCCCGGGGCAGGTAATTTCGTGTTCAGAAAAGAAGTTATAGAATATAAGGTTTCGTAAAAGACAAACTATGTCCTTTTTATTGGGCGTAGAGATATAAGAGGAGGGGAAAAAGAAAGAAAACGATGAAACGAAATCAAGTCGCATTGTTACGAGGTTAAAGGAGTGATCGGCAGCGTAGGAATATTTTAGAAGAGAGAGATGGTCCTTGCCTTCGCCGACCCTTAGAAACTCACACTGTTGTCCAAAAATACTCTAAAATACTTTCTATCGTAGTTTAATCACAACGTTTAACTAAGAGTCTGTTTTTATTTGTTTTCGTGTTATATACTTTACATGAAGTGAAGTGTGTACGAATGTACGTAAAGTGTCTGTGCTCCGTACTTGAGAACTCAGATTTTGTTGAACTGCTTTCAGGCTTTCCTGCTCCACCGCCTCCGCCTCTGCCTGGATGCGAAGGTGAGAGAAAGTTTCGTATTCACTGTTTAACTAACTATCATCGTCATCACCGTCGTCGTCATCACCGTCATCACCACTCATTATCATCGTCACCATCACACAACCGTCATCATTATTGCCACTGTTATTTTCATCACTATCACTACCTTCGTCGTTATCATCACCATTATCATCGTCATCATCATCAATATCATCATCATCATCACTACTACAATCATTATCACTATTAGATACTCATATGAATACGATGCCTAAACGATGAAGTTTGAAGATTACACAATATTTGTTATGCTCGGAGAGGAGTTAATGCCATTGTCAATTCCACTTTGTTATTTTCATAATCATTGTTGTACAACCTCGTTACCATCATTGTCGTGATAGGGGTGGCGTGGTGACATTTTTCTTCTTTGTCATCAACACGTTATATGTACAGTTAAACAAGCAATTCTTGTTTCTCTCTCCAGACACGCTGAGGGGAAACAAGCACCGCGTGGCAGTGAACAGAGTTCGTTTGCCGATGCTCAACTGGATTCCAATGGCACAAGATGAAAACTCCTTTTTCAAGGTAAGACTAGATTTTGATATTGAATCTAACTAAGTGGAAACTCGTCAAGAATTGAACAGAAGAACTCACATTTCTATTTCAAGAGATTCTGCAAGAGAACGATGTTTTTTTAGAAAATAAGAGCTCGTTTAAAATCATAATTTGCGTGATTTCTTCCTAAAATCCACATGAGCGAGAGTCATATTAGTACTTGGTTCGCGGTTTTTTGGGGTTTACGAACTCCAGCTAGCCCGGGATTTCGGAGTTTTGTTATTTATGTATTGAATACATTCAAGGAACAAGATGCAAAACAATTTGGGGTTAAAAACTATCTGCGATTACGAAGTGATATATTTAGGAATATAGAATATTTGAATATGATTCCACCGCCTTCATTCGTTTCTTTTGATTTATTAACATACGCAGATGGAGCACTTTCGTTGCATCGGCGATTTTTTTCGGAAGTCTGCCGTAAGAACCAAGTATTACTTATTTTTGACATTACTCAAATACTTACTGTGTTTTCCATTTTTTCCGTTTTTGTACAATTTCGCTACTCGCTTTTCACTTTTGGCTTTTGTTTTCGCTGTTTTCGCTTTTGAATTTGATTCTAAAAGGTAATTCTGAATTGAACTCGTTAAATACAGTTTATTTTATCTAGCCAGCAGTTGCAGTCTGTGTGTAACTCAATATTGTATCTATTTAAGGTGCCCCACGTGAATAAGGCTTGGCCTTCTTTTGGGCCTCCTGCCGTTTCTTTTCTTTTTTCTATTTTGCATTTTGCGTTTGTAAAATCAATAAGCTGAACTGAACTGAGAAAAGGCAATACAAACGAGATAATAACAAAGAGCGTTTTTGCAGAATTATTCAGGAAGTTGTTACAACAATAATACATTAACATTTCATATCTGTATAAGCAAGCTTTTTACTGTTCTTTGTAGTTTACAAATGTGTTCGTGTTTTAGAAACATTGTAGTGACTTGTTTTGCAACTGTTAACAACGCTTTTTCCCTCCTGTTCGTTTTCAGTTTTCAGCTATTAATGCAATTTTTTTAACGCGGTAATCATAGATTTTCATCTTGTATGTTCTCAGGATATTGACGAAAGTGAAGTGATGGAAATATTGGACTTTGAAGATTTTGACAAAAAGTTTGAACTGAAATCCCACGAAATGACCTTGGATGTGAGACAGAGAAAGGAGCAAGGTAGAGTAGTATAGCTGTGGTTTGTCATGTAATAACTGTGGCTGTCATGTAAAAACTATGGTTGGCATGTAATAAGTGCATTGGTTAGATGGTGTATGGAGGAGATAAACGATGATGTTTTCAATCTCAAAGTCTCTGTGAGGTGAAAGAATACATTAACTTATATATAGGTCTAGTTCAAAGCTTGCTTGTGCCAAACTTTAAGACAGTGAGCAAGTTTTAACGTTGTAAATCATTAATACTCGGTTTGGTATAGTTTGAACTTTTGAACCGGCCCTCATGGGATACCAATCAAATCGGTCTCGTGGTTTCATCACCAAAGCGTTGACTAACCAACTCATCTCCTCCCCCCTCCCCCCTATCACCCCGCAATGGTTTGGTAGAGTTTAAAATAAGAATTTCGAACTAACGTCACTTTAAAACAGCCCAACCCTTTCATGATCCATTTAGAGATAAATTTCTACTGATGTTAGCCAACCGAATTCCATCGAGAGGTAAGCAGGCCGGTTGGCTATTGACAAAGCGTAGTGTAGCGGACCCTCAGCCCCCTAAAGTGCTTTAGATAGAACACAATTAACTAAACTCAAACCACCTTAGAAATGAACCCACATCCGTCCTACCACCAGTTTTGTGGACGTGATTACAAACCCGGTCAAGTGGTAAAACAGGTCCTATCGAGTCTCATCTGTTCATGAAATCTGATTGTTTTAGCCATGAAGAGAGCTGCTGAACAGATCCATGTTATTGAGCCTAAAAGAGCAAGGAATCTCGGTAAGTAGGGTCTTTCCGTTCGTGTGTTTGTTGTAAAACAAAAACGTGGCTACTCATTGAAAAGTTTAGGAGCTCAAAAACAGCAATAGTTTACTCTCAAACAAAATCTTACAAATTGTCAATGTCATTCTGTGAAATTAAACGGAGAGTTTTGTGTTCTTTACCAATCTTTAATGTTATATTTATCCAAAGCTCAGTTAAATATTGTATTCGCGAATAAATATCAGTCGAGATGAAAACATCGAGAAGCGTTTTAAACTGGGCCCAAGGTAAGTTAAGCAAAAGTCGCTTTTGGGCTTGTGAAGAAATCGGATAACATTGGCTCTGAGGCGATACGGAACTAAGTCTTTTGTCATATAACATGAACAAAATAAACCACAGTTATTAATACCAAACAAGCTCTTACAAGAATGTCAGCGGAAATACAAACGCGCGCACGACCGCAATGTTCATGGACTGGTCAGCAGTTTTGGAGATGTTAACTATCCGGGAACATTTTATTTGAACTCTTCCACGTGACCTCGATTTAGCCAACGAAAGTGCGCGTTCGAGTAGGAAACGCAGTAGATAATCCAACTTGTCAAATAGCAATGAGAGTAATTGAGCTATCGCGTTGGTTTGTTGAATCTCAGTGATCGCTCGCCGCCGTATCCAGCACCCTGCAGAAGAAGTGGGGCAGATCATCAACAAGTGCGACCTGGTCGAGCTTCCCTCTGAACACGCAGAACTGCTGCTCAAGTTCATACCCACCAAGGAGGAGGTACGGAACCATGTAGCTTTTGTACAAGTTAGTTACTCGATATAAGGACAAAAATATACAAATGTACATACGTACATTGAGACAGACAAACAGACAGACAGATAGACAAACTGACAGACAGACAGACAGACAGGCAGACATACAGAAAGACAGACAGACAGACAGATAGATAGATAGACAGACAGACAGGCAGAGAGACAGACAGGCAGACAGATAGACCGAAAGAAAGAAAGACAGATAGACAGACAGACAGGCGGACAAACAGACCTACAGACAGACAGATAGATAGACAGACAGACAGATAGACAGACAGACAGTCAAGCAGACAGATAGACGGACAGAAAGAAAAAAGACAGGTAGACAGACAGACAGACAGGCGGACAGACAGACAGAGAGATAGATAGACAGACAGAGAGATAGATAGACAGGCAGACAGACAGTCAGACAGACAGACAGGCAGACAGACAGACAGACAGGCAGACAGACAGACAAACAGAGAGACCTCTTAAACAAAGATTAAACGGACATACACAGTCTTTTAGGCACAATAAGTACCGAAACAGCACAGAACTCTCTAAACACGTATGGAGCCTGAAAGAAAGCAAACAAACCATTCAATATCCAGTGTGCCATCGCATCCAAAGCCAGACCACACTCAAACAATTTTATGCGCCGTAATATTTGCCTCGCAGAGAAAGTTTTTATTAACTTGAACGCATCCAACCCATACGTATTTAGATGCACATGCTTACACATAAGTATAAACACATGCATGAATATTTGTAATATTGTTGTTGTTAGTAATAGCAACTATATTATAACAAGCAGATGTCGGTGAGGTAATCTTAGGTAGTGATAAAAGACACATTTGACTTTATCTTCGAGACCAGCTCAATTATGCTAGAAAGTGCCTCACCCGATCGGTTGTTGTTACAAATGCTCGGCTATTTAACAATAATTATGTATTAGTGTGCGCGTTGATAAACAAGTTTGAGTGGACCAATAAGAACACTAGAAACGCAGTACTTGAGGTTGAAGATTTAATAAAAGATACTATACTAACCTTAGCTATAAAATTAATTTACAAGATCCACTATTGTTACAGCTGTAGATGCAATAATTTTTCTGTGTTTCTATTTTATAGCTTTCCGGATTATCTCAGAATGCGGACCGCTTCGACAAACTCGCTGAGGCAGAGCAATTCATGTTCCAAGTGAGTATAATTAACTGCAAGTAGATTTGTAATAGTATATATAGTAATTGTAGTAGATTTGTGTACCTATATGTGGCCTTAGTGTCAACTTTTAGTTTCTTCACTTTTTGTTACTTTCTCGCTGTTTATTGTGGTACTGTTCAAGGTGTGAGATTCTCAGAGATTTAGCCAGTATAAGCTCGACAGGTTTTAGTACTTTCAACGAATTTAAACAAAACTATATCAAGAGAGAAACAAGCCTAATTAAAATTTGTGTTTCTGAATAAGGGGACAGAATTCGCGGGTTTAGTCACCACAATAACTGATCTTTCGAAAAGCCAACAATACGAAGACGGCGGCGTCTGAAGTGCGTTGTTGACTTTAACACGTGACTTTTCCTCCGCAAATGGAGCAAAGAAACAATAATTCATTGAGATACATAGTTTTCACAGAGGTATTCAATTGTGTGCTGGCTTCCAAGCCGTCTAGCGTTCGGGTTCAGTTTATGTTTTAAGCAAAGCCGGTCTTTTTCGAAACAGTTTTGAGAGCAAAATTGTTCCAGTCATTTTTGCATTGTTTAACTGTTTTCCAACTTGCATGTGGCATATTCTATAATTTTTTTCACTAAACTTTAACCCTTATTTTTAATTTTGCAGATGGCAAAGGTGGAACGCTACGAAGCCAAGTTAAGTGTTATGGCTTTCATGGGAGTATTTGACGAACTTACAAGAACCGTAGTACCGGTAAGTTACAATATTTGTTTAAGAACCAGATGTTTTAGGATTAAAACGTTTTACACTTCTTGTTGTAAGCTAAACAGCATTTCATCAAACAGTAATGACGTGTATTTTATGTTTATTTGCGATTGGCTCAGAAAATGATTCAGCGAGCTTAATTCATCCTTTCTGTTTTTCCAGCAAATAGATGCTGTTTTGAGAGCATCCACAACCATAATTAACAGTACCAAGCTAAAGAAATTGTTTAAGGTAAGATGGTCGTTTCGTTAAAAAAGGCTGGGTGTCTCAATAAGCCAATAAAACGATATTACACCATGTGCTCAAGCACATGGTGTAATATCGTTTTATTGGCTTATTGACACACGCAGAGCTAGTTGCGTGTCAGTCGTCGGAGGGACGAAGAAATTCAAAACAGTTCTCCATTAACGGATGCGCGCCAAAACATGGGGCGACGTGCGTGCGGACTTTCGCTTTGCTTTGAATGCGCGCCAAAACTCGTAAGCGGTATGCGTGTGGAGTTTTGCTTTGCTTTGAACGCGCGTCAAAACTCGTAAGCGACGTGCGTGTATAGTTTTGCTTTGCTTTAGATAGACACCAAAAGTTGTAGGCGATTCGCGTGCGGATTTTTGCTTTGCTTTGATTTGCAACTAGCGTAAAACGCAATAGCTTTGTTCTGCTAGTGCCCCGAGAATCCTTAACCAAAACATCAAACAAAAGAGTAGTCTGCTGTAATCACGAAGTTTTATCAACTTCCTTAAAATGTATAACAATAGGTACTATGAATACAAGTTTGCGAAATACACCCAAATATGTTTAAAAGTGGGCTGGTATTACTGTAAAAAAGAAACTGACTACCAGACTGTAGTTGAGCTGCTGTCAATCCGCCTTAGTCGATCCTAACCCCAGATCTAGTTCCACTAAACACAGTTTTTATCAACTTAACCTTTCAGATTATCTTGGTATACGGTAACTACATGAACTCAGGAAGACGAGGGATGGCCTATGGCTTCAAGTTGGAGTCTTTGGCAAAGGTAAGCCAAACAAACTGAAAATAGACAGGTGTTCAATTTTTTGGCTATCTTTTCTCAATATCGCTGTTTTTATTTTAAATAATCAACTAAAAATCCTTCTCTTTGTCCTGCTCTTGGTAAACTAGAATCGGGGTTTTGAACATCAGTAATATTTCCTTTATTGTCGATCTGGGTATTCTGTGATATGCTGGCCTATTGTTATGCCGTGTAACAGAGTGTTTCCGTATCTGCATCCAAACTAAGAGGAATGTCGATGCTGTTGCTCCTTTTCTACCCTGGGTGTAGTCTAATTAGGATGGCTTCTTTCAACACGTGTTTTGTTCATCTTTGTAGCTGGAAGACACGCGCACGACAGACCGGAAGCAGTCGTTTCTTTCCTACCTGGTTGAAGTTGTGGGCAGAAGAACTCCTGAGCTGTCTAACTTTGTAGACGAGTTGTATCTAGATGGAACTTCGAATGGTAAGAATTTTTTTCTACTTTCATCCATGCCTTGTCGTTTATTAACAAATATTAATAGGGATCTTAAACAATGAGGACGGTCAGAGAACAATAGTGAGTACATTAGCTACACTCTTGAATGCATCGTGCGGGCCACCTAAACGCCGTCGTCAACGTGAAAAGCCGAGCTATGTTTCGAATAGCCAGCGTAGCTGGCAGAAATTCGAAAACTCGAGCGCCATGTTGGAAAAGTGCAAGAGGAGAGTGGGGCTAAAAATAATTTAGGTTGGGTGAAAAGGTGGAGGAAGGAAAGTTTGAAAGATTGCCCGCTGAAAACTAAGCTTTTCGTGTTCCCGTTCAACAGCAGACGGGAAAAGACGATTGGCTCTTTGCTTGCCAATCAAGAGCGGGAAAGCGTAACTCGGACAAAAGAGAAAGCAAACTAGCCATACGGATCGAAAATGACAAACGAGAAGTGTGTTTTATTTAAGCAGTCGTTATCGATGTTGCTGTCCTCTCTGCTTATTCCTGACTTAGTTTTGAGGTCCGGTAAAAGGACGATGCTGTTTTTGACGGAACTTGCCCTTTAACTGGAAATGCTTAAGTCAAAGCAGTAAATTGGCCATTCCGAAAAAAGATGGCGGCCGTACATTTTACTTAATGCATTGCGAACATTACACCGCTAAAAGAAGGGGAAGGTAACAGTTGGGGAAACTCCTTCTTGTACTAACAGTAACAACACTGTGTGTGTCGAACTTGAGGTATACAGATTCTCACTAGATGCGTTTTATGGGCAAACTTTAGACGTTTATGCGCTAGGAAATTATGGGTAATGTATTGGTCGACAAATTTTGCATAACGGCCGATTGGCTTTTTCTTTCGTGAGTTTTAATGGGTACGTTTGCCAGTTCAAAAACGTATATTCCAACTCGGTGAATGCAAAACGAACGTGTTTTGAAACTTGAAACTAAAAGTTTGCTGTTGAGTCGGAGACGGGAAACAACATGAACGAAAAAAATATACAGCAGGTGAATAGCTGAAGGAATTGAGTAAAATTTGCCAAGAGAGAAACTGTTACTTAAGATAAAGTACTAGTGTTCCAGGAATATTTGTTAAACATTTACAGAACTATCATAGTCGTACTAACTTTGGTTTATCATCCATTGACTAGTGTCCCTGGAAACCCTGGCCGCGGACGTTCAAGGGCTTCGAAAGGGACTGGACCTAACTAAATCCGAGCGTGACAAGCAACCAAACAACTTCATTGTTTATGTATCCTTTCAAATCCAATCACGTGGTCTGTCATGTTGGTCATACTACGTTTTCTGTGTTCAGCATTCACAACAACAACTCTTTGTTAAGTTAGTTCGAGGTAGATAGTAAAGGAACGTGATAATACATTTTTTGTTAAGCAGTTCGTTTATAAAAATACACAAATACAACTAATGAAACAATTTAAAAAACAGATAGAATAAATAATTTGACAAATTAAGACATCTTTTTGTTAACTCAATGAGAAATGTTATATCAGCATTTTTATTTACCTGTTCAAAACAAAACTACACCATAAAACTGATAGACTTGAAGTTCTAAAAATTATTAACTATTTTACGATGGCCAGGAGGTACATTCAAAAACTCAAGGCTGTTTTTCGGGTCACGTTTGGTACATGGTTCAGCCCTTAGTATTGTATAATGTTCAGCGGTCGCCCTCGGCGATCGTGCGTGTTACTGAATGCCACTTGTTGAAGATGGGCGGATAAAAGTTTGCTCTTTGAATTAAGTGGTGTGCGATGCTGTGAATATAGAGTTAATTTGTTTATCAAAATGCCGTGGAGGTGAGGGTGCCAGTGCGATCATTCATGGTACAAAAAGATCTCCCTTAACTTTGTTAAAGAACTTTTACAGCCGAGCATTCCGTAAAGTACAGCGAGTTACAGAGCGATTCCGTAAAATGGACGAAGCGTACGCTCAGGTGTGTAAGATGTTCGGCGAGAACCCCAAAACCAAGGAACCATCCCAGTTCTTTAAGACGTTCAAGGATTTCTTGAATAGCTGGAAGGTAGGTCTCCTTAAAATCTTTATTTACTCAGTTGTGGTAATTAGTAGATTGATTAAATGCGTTCGATTAAATTTACATCGCGCTGTACACACCTGTACTTAATTCTGCATGCAGGCTATTTTATTTAGCGGAAAAATATTTTTAAAACTCTTCCGAGCGACATATCGAAGGTAAACCTCCATTTCACGGTTCCTGAAAGGTAATCAATGAAACCGAAGCGAAGGTTGTCCTGGCAGAGTTAGAGAAGTGGAAATAATATATAGACTTTCTTCCTCATGATAATCATTCCAGCAGGCCGTTATTGGTACTCATTCTTCTAACTCTTATGTTTCAGAAAGCCGAGAGAGACTTGGACGAGAAGCGACGGCTGGAGGAGACCGAGGCTCACGCCAAGCACCTGCTGGAGCAGGAGAGCGTGCGCAGAAGGATCCTTGGTGTTGCTAATGCGGCTGCGCAGGAGGGCAAGCGTCGCTCACAGCTCTATTCACAGTCGAACGCGTTAAATTGCTAGGCCAAAGCCGACTTAGGGGTGTCCCCCAAGTTGTCACTTTTGAATATTGAGTTTATATGACACTTTTTATAAACTAATAGAGAGTTAATTTATGGACGAGGCTTCAATTTTCTATTGTGCTTTTAAAGTGCCTATGAAGTGAACAATTTTATTATCTCAGTGGTCAGACCTTGTCAAAGATTATGGATTGGCTGCAGCTTCTTTAAAAAATGCAAATTTGCCTGTAAATAAAGTGACGTCATCAGTTGAAGACATCGTATGTTAATTTCTCGAGAACCATGAAAGATTTTGACAAAAAATTTCACCGCTATTTCTCGTCTAGCAAGGCATAGCCACTTAGCTAATGAAATTTTTCTCTCCATAGGCATTTTTACGAATTTGAATGAGAATTGCTAAAGTAATTCACTTACATATCGTTCAAGCGTTCACCTATACGTGCGATTCCTTGCTACTGTGGGGAGTACCCTCGGGATTCATGCATGCAGATACCTTACTCTCAACTGCTCCTTGATAAAGTGACTTCAGTAGATGAAATGTTTAACCTTGAAAGTGAGAAAAGGATCTGTAGTCATTTTGTGCGCAAATAATCCGTGTATCGCAATCTTGCAATCAGATTGGTCGCAGTACTTGCAGTTGAATATCATTATAATTCTTTATAACTCTTTTCTATATAACCACGCTTTTCGAAAAATAACAAAATTGTTTAAACCACGATAAGTCTGGTCTCCACACCGCGGTTTCATACTTCACAGAATACGTTGTTTCGTCAAATAACAGTTTAAAAGAGGGGAAAATTGAGCACAGACTTACACAGTAGAGAGCTTCTGTTAAGCAACGAGGAAGCCAACATCAGTGACGACTGCTTACAGAAACATCTTTCTGGCTTGTCCTTTTTGACCATGCCTGGCTCGTCTGCCCTCTCTTTCGCCCTAGTTACACTTTTTGAACAAAAACGATTTAAGTTTCCTTCAAAAAGAACACAGAAGACTGTGGAATTACCTTTTGGTCGATTGATCCGCAGTCATAAAACTCTAAAGTTTTCACGTTGTAATCTTGAAGATGACGGTGTTCAGTTGATCCGCACGGTTCATTCCAACGTGCAGCTATTATATTCACTATTGTTTTCTGCCACCGGCGTTGGCGCCTTGTTGCTTAATCGAAGAAAGGGCTACCGTTACACTTCAATCCTCCTAGTTGTAATATTATTTTACCTTTAATGTAAGTGCAAAGTATTTCTCCAGCAGTCGGAGTGAAACTAGCCATTTATTTATGCATTGGAAATATTAACTCACCAGGTAAAGATGTATATTTTGTAGAAGGTATTATTACGCTCGAAAAATCGCAAAATTGGTAAACTTTTTTGCACAAACATTGTTTTAAACCGGTTTTAAATCATAAAGTCATGTGCATTTGAGAATTCTCGGGCTTATTAAGTGTAAATACTTGAGAATTAATGTAGCTTGTTCTTTCTAAGGTTTTATAAAAAGGTTCTTAGTCAGTCTAGAATTCACAATAAATATTGTCTGAATGTTAGACTGTTTAGGCTTTCTCAGTTTGCTTTCAGTTGGCGATGAAGAATTGTGTTCGAGTACGGCGCTTTATACATTAAAAAAAAGATTGAGTTTCGAAGAACAAAAGCCCGTTGTGTTCGAATTTGGCGCTTTCTACAACGAAAAATAGGTTGAATATCAACAAGTGCAAACAAAAACCGTTGTGTTCGAATTTGGCGCTTTATACAATGAAAAAAAAAGATCGGGTTTCAAAGGATCCCAAATGCAAACAAAACCCCGTTGTGTTTGAATTTGGCGCTTTGTACAATAAAAAAAGATTGAATTTTAAAGGATCCTATCAACAACTGATGTTTATTGTTTGTTGTAATTGGCCGACACGACACAATCAGAAAGTCTCTAGGATCTCACTTATACAGCATATTACTTTATTACTTATAAATAACAATTATTCTGAAGGCTCGCGTTGGATTATCTAACGAGCACGAATTAACTGTTTTTAACAGATTTTTTGAGCTTTACGAACCGTGCAATATTTTAAAAAGACAGTAAAGTTTTACTAGGAACTGTTTTTCAACTTTACAACACTACACTATCAGTTTCCATATATGGTCAATTCGATATATATAGCTGATAACCGTAATTGAGTGAGTCAATCAGAACGCTGGAAATGCAATATTTGAGGTTAAAAATTTAACGTTGTTTATCTGTGCATGTTAAATACAACATAGCATCACATGCCTACAAACTCGATAGCCTAAAGATAAGCAACCTTGCTCTGAAACCCTTTTGTCTTGAAGGAACGAGGGGTCCTGGAAACTAGTATCAGAGGTAGTATAGGGTGGAAAATAAGAACCTGAAAACGGAGAAGAGACCCAAACGAAAAACAAAAGTTTTTCAGCCTGACTTGACAACTTAAAGTTAAAACAAAAATGATAGTTAAACAATAACGATGACGGTAGTTATGAATGACAATATATGATAAAAGAACATTACTGAAATGGCCGCACATGGATACGAATTTTATCTTTGAGTGCTGAAAGTTTCTTTCGCTCTGGTCGGGAGGATTTAAAAATGCATCTGGGACTGAAAGGCTTAAAGTTGGTATCCTCGATTATCGAAAGCCACATCAAACATCTGATCTTGCTCTAGCTTGTGTCTCTCCTGCATACCGCGGAATTTTTTCTGCCACATCAGACGAAACGTTTTGTATTCTTCCTCCATTTGTAGTATCTCGCAGCTTTGCTGGGCCATCAGACGCTCAGTCTGTTTTTGGCCAGGAGTCGGTTGAAGTTTCAAAGCTTTCGTTTCCTTGAGCTCGATCATACATTCGTTTAGAGACTCGGCTACAGTTCTTGGGTACAAGAAGTCCCGATTTACTGGACTGTTGGTCGGTTCCGTTACCACTGCAAGTTCTTGTGAACCTGTGAAAAACCAAAGTCAAGATCAGTATCAACTCGCTTTTGTAAGCGTATCCAGCATTCTCATTTTTAACTCTGCCATCCAACACCCAAAGCATCAGAGCGATCAGGATCCGGCATCCACTGGCAAAGCATCCAGCATCCTGAAACAAGCTGCATCCACAACAAGGAATCTACGACCTAATCATCCAGCATCCAGAGGGTAGCTATCCGGCATCCACTAGTGGTCTGCATGCACTTAAATGAGGAAAATTAACACCAATGGTTTATTCCAGACAAAATACCGTCTTTGAAATACAAAAACAGAACTTTTTGCTGTTAACTTTGTTCAACAGGTTTAAGGTCATGGCTTCACATAGATTGTTAGCTTACACATTGCTTGCCTTGTGTTTAACTTCTATTTAGACCACGAGCCGCCTTCTTACCTTTTAACAAATCGAATAATGTTAGCTCACGCTATCACGTGTTTTTTTTTTTGCCGCGCTATTGCTCGGACATCTCCGCGTTTTTCGAACAAGGATGAAAGACTTCTTAAAAGACGCTATCTGGAGCATTGAGCTCAAAACCCCTTTTTTTAGCAATATAAACAAACAAACAAAACACTCTAAAGTCGACCCAGCTTACCCGTGTTCTTGTCTTTTGCTCTTTGGTTCGATTCTTCGTTTTGTGTTCCTAAAACATGGACAAACCACTTAGTTTATCTTCAGATCAAGCGTGTTTTTATAACTAATTATAAAGCACGTTTTTGCCCGGAACTTCCTCCTATATCCACCCAACGTCCCTTTTACTAACCTTCAGGTTGTGCTTCGGGGTCACGTGACTGAGATTGAAACCGGAACTGCCAAACAAGGCCAGCTACAACCAAAACAAATAGCAGCCCTGTCATGGAGTACACTGATATTCCAAAGATGCTGCCTCCAGTAAAATACTCCGACCCATCTTCTTGCTCTTGATCGCTTGCCTTGAACGGAAAATGAGAAGAAATGCAAGTTCCAGATCTAAAGGGCAGTTATAGGATAAAAAGCAGCTTTTACAGTAGCTTGCAAAACAATGCGAGAAAAACCGGCGAGACACTTGAAAAAATTTGCTTGCACTTTTAATTCAGCACAAGTCTACAGACACGTAATAGGAGTTCTTAGACTGAGGCTCCCTTTTTCAATCCTTTCAGTCCAGTTGTGTTTGTAACTTCTCCTAGCTACAGTTTATTAGATCGCCACATGTAAGCGCATCCAGAGCATTAGTGGATACCGGATCCCTACCCTCTGGATGCCGGATGTTTAGATCGTAGATTCCCTGGATGCTGCTCGCATTCCTTGTTGTGGCTGCAGCTTGTTTGTGGATGCTGTATGTCTGTCGGATACTGATTGCTGTGTGTGTTGGACGCCACAGCTAAAAAGATTGTGAATGCTGGATACACTTACATGGAACGAATCGAACAAGTTTGGGTTCATTTATTTCACTTTATTTGATCAGTTTTTGTTACCAGATTCAATTCTCTTATATACCAGATGTATTAGCTTATATGTGTTGTGTAAGGAGGCGTTAGCTGTTGATAACTGACTGGGACCAAAATGGCTAACGTTGCGATGCCTGATTTAGGATTTCAATGGCAATAGCAGTACACAAGATTGTCAACACTCTAAGTGCTATCTCCCTTCGTCCACCAAAACTGTAACCTGACCCATTCGTGATTTCAAATGTCTCCAATACTTTGCAGCCACTGACAGTTTTAAGTTCTCATTCTTACCAAGAACTATTTCCGAATGCAATGCCTTAAATCTAACGACATTTTTAGTGCTAGGAGTGTTGACTTATTCAAGTGTCGAATAAATTTAATTTACTACTTATAGAGGCTTTGCACGGTCACGTGACTTTGAGACATTTTGTAAAAGATTTGGAGTTTTGACACTTCTATGG
>JAOBAT010082664.1:8225-19097 GCA_026413305.1 Hydrozoanthus tunicans
GGTATTTCTAAGATCAGATGAGATTAGCACGACTGTAGCACGGCGTCTGAAACAAACCTCAGGTAGCTCGAGCTAAAATCGTGTAGCAAGGGTCAGCTTGTCCTATTACCCGACTATGGTGCGTGTTGGTTTCGAAACCATGGTAACGGTGTGCTGAAGTCGGTATTTCTAAGATCAGATGAGATTAGCACGACTGTAGCACGGCGTCTGAAACAAACCTCAGGTAGCTCGAGCTAAACTCGTGTAGAAAGGGTCAGCTTGTCCTACTACCCGACTATGGTGCGTGTTGGTTTCGAAACCATCCTAAAGGCGTGTTGAAGTTGGTATTTCTAAGTTCAGGTGAGCTAAGCACAACTGTAGCATGACGTTAAAACGGGCCCTAGTCCGTCATCATATTTTTTAAGACATTGGTATGAATCTTTTATTGTTTTTTTCGTCATTAAATGAAAACCGCGACTGTTTATTAAGATCTAGCTTCTCTTTTCATATCACATAAAACATTGGTTGTATGGTTATGAAAAAATGGAATCGTGAAAGTGCTTAAAATCATCGAAGATTAAAAGCAAATTTTCCCAAGCTGATTACTGTGCGGACCAAAGTGGAACTGGCTAATGTTTGCTAAAGCTTTTTATTGGGGACTTAAAACAAAATTAAAACAAATAAAAAGATTCCACTAGCTCAAAATTGTTGTACAATATTTTGTTTACTTCGTTTCGCTTCATGTTTTATCTTTAATCTTATCTTTATCTTAAATCATTTTAAATTTCTAATTAGCATAGTTTATCCCTAATGTATTCTAACAATGAGTGCATGTAAGCCCTCTATATTAACTAGCAAAAATTAATTCTACACTCAGTTTCATCTTGATAACCCAGTTTTATCTTGATAATGGTGTCAAGCAGACATTGATCGATTCAATTTTATAGCGTTAGTGTTTGTAACCAACTTCACATGAATCAACTTCGTTGCTAAAGTCTGATTCTCTTGTTACTGTTCGGTTTCTTAAGGTGGGATGATGCGATACCAGACTTTCAAGCTGCGCTCCGTCTTGACCGGACTCTTTCCAGTGCGCATGTCAACATCGGTCTGATATACATCACACGATATGGAGACTATCACAAGTGAGTTCACTTTCCTTTGTCAGTGTTGCTTACCATGAGCCTTTTCGCGCGTTTTTTAGTTCAGATACCCTTTCCAAAACAGTACTTGATGTGCCCTTAAAATAGTTCCAAGCATTTAAGTCTTACTCAAATTTGCAGAACCCTGTTAGAAAGTGGTAACTAAGGACGGAAACGGATTAAACAACCAGTTTTTTAACTCTTCATCATCTTATTTCAAGCACCGCGAATAACCGGAAGAATCGAGGCGCTAACTAAAGCGAGAGTTTGTTCTCGTTTCATATCTGCGTAATAGAGAATAATACGCGGTAGTTTGAAGATATTAGTTTTATTTTCGAGTTTTATTCTATTATATAACATCAACAGTACATTTGTGCCATCGGTGTTATTTGTTTATTCATTAAAGGGGAAGATAGCAACATTTGACCCAAATCGCACGTTTGGATCCGTCCTGCTTAATTGGGTAAACGCAAGCTATACAAATACTGCTAGAATCATTCATAGAAGGTTTTAACGTGACAGTAAATAAAAAAAAAAACTCCGATGGACAAAGGTGAAGGAGAATGCAATGAAATGAATTTTAAAATTCGAAAAGCTGTTTGGCTTAATAACTTTCAAAACTCCTCACCATAGATCATTTTGAAACGACTGAAAAATATCTGGATAACACGTGATTCTATCTATTGCCGTCGCCTTTAGTTTTCTTCACGCTGCAATAGTTTAAGCCTTCTTTCAAAGCGATTAGTTCGAATTTTACTTATTTAATCCTCACATGCATGAGAGCTAAACCTTTTCTTTCTGGCAATTCCATTTTGCGGCACGTGTTTTCAGAGAGGTTCACTTTTTAGTGCAGAACGGAACTTTGAACACGTGCAGAAACTCTATTGTTTATCGTTCCATTCCGTTCTCGTGTGAACGGGGCTCGAAACGTTCGTAACAGAACGGAACGCTTCTTGTCGTTCTCATGTTAAAATCTGCAAAGATTCTGTAGTTTTTCTGGGCCTTGTTCCATAGCGTTACGTTCCGTTCTTGTGTGAATGGCGCCTTAGATACTTAGTCCTGCCAAAACACCACCGCTCAAACTTAGTATGTTCCTTGAAAAACATTTTTAACTGTGTTATTGTAGGGCCATCCGCCGCTACACGGCTGCGATCCTGGTGAATCCAACTTACATCAGAGCATACATCTGTCGCGCAGAGGCCTATCATAAACTCAAAATGGTGAGCTTTATTCCTTGTGTTCAAGTGACGTTGCAAAACCGGTCTTTTTCAACTGCGCGTGGTTTGATATTTGTTAATAGCTAATCAACGTTTAATGTTCTTAAAACGTTGGTCGTTGTAATCTAATAATTTAAGATATATCTTAGCCTTCGCTGGCTTTTGTGACAGTAGCTTTTGCTAGAATTGTAACGTGCATGCGTTCCCTAGCTGCTTTGACCACAAGGTTTGTTAATGAATGTTTGGGATTGTAGTTTGATATCAGCTACTCTGCCGACAGAAACTACTGTCAGGTCTTAGCAGGAACTACCAGTGTTAACCTCGATAAAACTCCCTGTTACAAACTGGTTGAGAAACCGGGAGGTCCCTGCTAAGATCTGACTGGAAAGGATTTTTTAAAGAATTAAAAATTTTAGCAGAACAGCGTTTAACTTTGAATCTTTCCGTCTCTTCTTAATGTATATATTGTATTGAATTATCCATTCTGTTAGCTGCCACTCGTTAACTCCATATGGGTTGCTTCGCCTTCCACATATCTGAGTAATGAATTGATGTTTTATACAAACAGGTAAAACACACAAACCGTTAAACTGTAATTGACAAGAGGATATTGTTTCCTATCGTCCACAAGTTCCTGCTAACAATGGGCGTTATCTCCTTGTACCTTCCTACTCAATATGTTGATACCTAGTAACTTGTACATGAAGCTCAGAGTTACTAACGTGTACAAAAAGTAATTACGCAAATTTTTATCCCCTAATGAAACTGAGCTTTATCAATCCATAACCCCCTAATTACCAATCAAGCGCTCTAAGTTCGGGTTTGTAGAATCCTATGAGCCCATGACAACCAATCAAATACTCTACCTTTTGCGACACAGAAACCAATTACCCTATGAATATTATTTGAATGTTCCATCTACTGAACTATAGAAACAGACAACCCAATCGAACTTTAATTAAGGTCGTGTTCTGTTGGGACCAACCCATTCTTGGTTGGTTTGGTTGACCAACCATTTCAACCAACTCGGACTCTGTTTGAAAGGGTTGAAAACGTTTCAAGCGAAAAAGGATACAACTTAAGAGTTCTATTGGAAATTTCAACTTAACCAATCAAAACCGGTTTAGGTTGAACACGACTAAACTCTTTCCCATTTTTAACACTCTTCGCAGCTCCAGGAGGCTGTTCTTGATTACACCCGCGCGATTCACCTGAGACCGGACATATCTGATTATCACATGGCAAGGGTACGTAAAAGCTAATTACATAACTTAAAATTTGTGCCATAGAATTGTGTTATCACTTGCCACGGTTGAACTCCTGTGTTGTACTCGTATTAAACTTAGGAAAACTCATAATAATGATATTACAGCTACAGAAACAAAGCTTCTGAATAATGAAAAGTTTCTGCAGAACAAACTTTCTCTGAAAATATGAGCTTGATATGCTGAGTGATCTTTCCGAGACATGATTTTAAAAATTGGGATTTTTACAAAGAATCTATGGCTCATTATCATTCTTGCCTCCAGCTGTTTTGCATTTTTTAGTGGTAATTTCTTCTTCGAAACTACACTTGAAGAATCGAAAGTTTGGTCACTCATAAATTTTGATAAGCATTCCCAAGTTTTAAAGTCAGTCGTTTATGTCTGTTCTTTCTACGACTTGTAATGAAGCAGAATGTTAACATGCAATGACGTCAGTTAAAACTCGCCTATAGGAAGGTACATATAATGCGTCACAGGGCTTGATTATACAAATAAGTTTAGTATCTACGAGAGGTCGGCGGACTTCAAGAGACATCATAAATTCTGAAGAAGCACTTCGTTCAATTAGGTTAAGTGGGGAGAACATTAACTCGCGTACTTAACTAAAATATGGTTTTGTACCGGCCGTATCACATGTGCCTCATTCAAGTTTAAGATTAATTTTGCTTGTGTTTTCGTAGCTGTCGTGACTTGGCAACTTAATGAAACTTCGAAAACCTGCGTGAAACTAATCTTAAATTTTAATTTCAACGAATAGACCTAAAGTAGCTAAATAAAGTAGTGCTTGATCTTTTCAGGGAAAACTTCTGTTGGAACAGAACAAGCTTGACCTGGCCAGTTTTCACGTGAGGTAACTTTCTTTGTTTTATTCTTGTTATGATAAAATAAAAGGCTAAGAAAGTTTAAAAGTTTAAAAATGAACCTTTTCGACGCTAGGTCATCTTTAGATAAAAACACAAGCGAGCTGCATCTCTTTGTGTCTTTAGGTGCAGTTTACGTACACGATTTGGGAGCGTTTGCAGGTTTTTCCCTTTTTGGGAGGGATTGAGGGTAGCAAGAAAAATATGGTAGTTGCTCCATTTTATGTTTCTTTTTAATCCCACAGGCAAGCAGCTGAATTGAACCAGGGTCTCGGGGCCTCCGCCACTCAACAAGCGGTTGTTCAGAGTTTCTTAAAGAACTTTGACCAGGTGAATTTACAGTAGTTATCATAAGGTCCATTGTGCCGAGCATTTTAGGTTACTTACACACAGACTAAGCCTTAAAGTTGTGTCTTCGAACTGCGGTAGGTTTACTATGTTGAGTCAGCATTTTCTTGAGGTTAACCTGTACAGGGTTTTTGGCCTTAAGTTAATATTTTTTATCATTATCACTACCAATTCCACGGGCACGAGCTCAATTAAACGTCCCGTGTTTCGTAGTTTTCGCGCTCGAAGGTTGTGCAACAAGTAGCCATAGCAAACGATTGAGTGTAGCATCATCATCGTCATCATCATCATCGTCATCAACATCGTCATCGTCGTCGTCATCATCATCATCATCATCGTCATCATCATCGCCATCATCGTCATCATCATCGTCATCATCATCGTCATCATCATCATCATCATCATCATCGTCATCATCATCGTCATCATCGTCATCATCATCATCATCGTCATCATCATCATCGTCATCATCATCATCGCCATCATCGTCATCATCATCGTCATCATCGTCATCATCGTCATCATCATCGTCATCATCATCATCGTCATCATCGTCATCATCATCGTCATCATCATCATCATCGTCATCATCATCGTCATCATCATCGTCATCATCATCATCATCGTCATCATCATCATCATCGTCATCATCATCATCATCGTCATCATCATCGTCATCATCATCATCGTCATCATCTTCTTCATCATCATCATCGTCATCATCATCATCATCATCATCGTCGCCATCATCATCATCGTCATCAACATCGTCATCGTCGTCATCATCATCATCATCGTCATCATCATCATCGCCATCATCGTCATCATCATCGTCATCATCATCATCATCGTCATCATCATCATCGTCATCATCATCGTCATCATCATCATCATCGTCATCATCATCGTCATCATCATCATCGTCATCATCATCATCGTCATCATCATCATCGTCATCGTCATCGTCATCGTCATCATCATCGTCATCATCATCATCATCATCGTCATCATCATCGTCATCGTCGTCATAACCATCATCGTCATCATCATCGTCATCATTATCATCATCGTCATCATCATCGTCATCATCATCATCATCGTCATCATCATCGTCATCATCATCATCATCTTCTTCATCATCATCATCATCATCGTCATCATCATCATCTTCTTCATCATCATCATCGTCATCATCATCATCATCGTCGCCATCATTATCACTGTAGTTATTGTCATCCATCATTATCATTTCAATTATTGTCATCATTATCGTTGTTATTAATATCATAGTCATTAACAATCATTTCCATTTCATCACCATCATCAACTTTAAATTAATATTTTTATTATTATTATCACTACCAATTCACTAGCCCGAGTTCAATTAAAAACATCCCTTGTCTGGTAGGTTTTGCGCACAAAGGTCGTGCAACAAGAAGCCGTCTATAGCAGATGATTGAGTGTAGACTTTTGACCATTTCCTTTTCAGGCCATTGAGACACTGGAGAGAGCGACCCGGGTCAAACCTATAGCTCCGCTGTTCATTCTGCTCGGCAAGACCCACATGAAGTCCAAGGGGTTCAAGGAAGCTATCACTGCGTTCGAGAGAGCCCTAAAGATCATGGTAGGCTGACTAAGTTATGTACTAATCAATATAACCCCCCAGCCCCCCACCCCGGGGAAACGTGGGGGCATAAATAGGGCATAACTGGGGAATTGCAATAGTAGCAGCAGTTTAGGGCTGTTCGTGTCTATTTATTAACCCACAGTACTTTAATTTCTCCGACCTTTTTTTAACTACATTAAATATAGGCCAAAATCAAAGCATTATTTAAGTATGTGCTACATAAAGTAATTGGCTGAAAATCTGGATTTCGGTAGACGAAGTGTTGTTCGTTTCAAATCTCCAAAGGGATTTTCGGGGAAAAAATCAGCGCGAAAAATCGGAATTCGAAGGTGGACAAAATACACCATTTTGGCGGTGCCGAGCAACCATCTTAATTAATTCAGTATGTACTCTAACAAGCACAACTTGAAGTATTTCTTGGTGTGAATTCAACACAAGACAAAATTAGGATGAAATGATTTTCTCTTTATGTTACAGGATCAAAATTAAAAGGTTATTTATAGTGTTGTTCTTCAATCATTTGTAGTTTTTGTTGGCTTAGAATGTTTTTAATCGTTACGCGAAGCTTCAAAATTTGTCCAAAATTTTGAGGGGGTTTTGCGGTCCATAAGCGTCATTTGACACAATTCTGTTATTATCGATTTCTCCAATATAGATTGATATTGAGCCAAACGAACCATGCCCCAACGGGTGGGGCTTTTTGCCTTTTTTTACAAGTTATCAATGCTAGTGCATTAGTGGCTGTATGGATACCACGAGCTGCCTTGTTTACGTAATGCACGTTTGGTCAGCTTTTCAGTGACTGCCAGCCTGAAGATGGTGTGTATGAGCCAGGTTCATGATTGTAGTAATCGGAAATCACAAACTACGAAAATTTTGACAATATTAAAGGATGTGTTTTTGCAGTGGACTTTCTTTACCTTTGAAATAAGAATCTAACCAATTAATATAACGGAGGGGTTGGCTCAGTGATAAGATCTCTGCCTCCCAATCCTGATGTCCCCGGTTCGATTCCCGGCCTGGTCGAGGGTTGAGTATTTGGGCGACCTTCTTCCCGCTAAAGGCCACTCAGCTTTCCATCCTTCCGTGGTCGGTAAATGAGTACCAGCATACATGGACCGCTTTGAAGCGACTGCCTGAGGCGCCTATATATGCTTCCGGTCTGCTGGGGGTAAACTGGTCATTGTAGAGCGCCTTTGAGCATTCATTTGGAAAAGGCGATATATAAATGCCCCACTTTACCTTTACCTAATATTTCTTCCCAGACTCCTTGGGATCAAAGGGTAGAAATGCCAGTTGCGGCCGCGCCGGTATATTTTCTGGTGGGAATGTGCCAGGGAGAGCTGGGCAATCACTTCGCAGCACAAGAGGCGTTTAATATCGCTCTTAAAGTAAACTCGCAATATGCAGAGGTAATGTGTCGTGTTCTGCTTGAGTTATGAAGTTCATTATTATAGTTAAAGAATCCTCCACTGTTTAACATTGTTAGTCTCAAATAAGAATTTAATAAGTCTGCGTTTATATCGAAGCTCAAACTTGATAATCGCCAAGCATTTTAGTTTATTCATTTTCACTGTTTAAAGTGCATGTGAAGTGAAGAATTTTATTACCTTAGTGAATAGATCTTGCTAAATGAGCAATAGCGGTGAAGAAAATTCGTTGAAATGTTTAATGTATCTTGAGATTTTAACACTTAGAGTTTTCAACTGATAATGTCATGAGTGGTTCCGACAAATTTGCTTTTTTTAACAATCTGCTGCCAATCCATAACCTTTGGATGATTTTAAGCCAAACTTGGGCTGCTGGTGTATCTCGTTGTAGATAGGCAAACAGTCCAAGTTTGGTTCAAACTATAGTGAATAGTAAAAAATTGATAAATGAGCTAATTCTAATTGCCAAAATAAATTGTGTAATGCCGATTTTTTTGGCAATTTACAGAAGACTAATTGGGAATTGCTTTCGAAAGAGGCTTTTAGTTATTGTTATATTAGTGTGATGATTATGATAGTTTTCACGGTTTGAGTTTCCCGCGCGCGCCGCCATTTTTTGAAAGGTGTGACGTGTTTTTGTTGTAGTGCCAGTCTCCACTCGCGATGAATACAACAGCAATGAACGAGAGGGGGTCTGGCACTGCAACCACATTACGTCACAATTTAAAATGGCGGCGTGGGGGAAATTAAAAAACAGATTTTTGATAATTATCGGGATAGTGAAAAAATGATAAAAGCCAACAAAAATTGTGTAATGCCGACTTTTTCTGGCAATTTACAAAAATTGCGAAGTGCTTTCGAAGGGGGCTTTCTGTTACTGGTAGATTTGTGTGATGACAGTGATAGTAACACAGAAATAAAAATTGGTAGTTAAAGTGTTATTGATGATGATATTGATGGTGACAGTGAAAGGTGTTTACGATAGTGTGTTGATGATGGTAGTGATAGTGCTATTGATAATAGTTTAGTGATGATTACAGTGATGTTTTGATGACAATGATGTTGATGGTGACAATTAAAGTGTTATTGATAGTTGCAGTATTGATTGTGACACTGGAATTTTTGATCGTAGTGATAATGATAATGACAGTAATGATTTCGGTAGTAGCCACAAAATCATGATGATGATAACATTAATGTTTATATTGTGATATTTTTGGATGAACTAAATGTATTCTACTTACAGTAACAAGTAAATAACAAAACTCAGCTCACTTGCGCTTTGTTTTTCAACACAGGCTTTTTACCAGCGTGGTTTGACGAAGATGAAATTAAAACACGCCAAAGGCATTCATGACTTCAATAGAGCCTTGGCAATCAACCCAACACTTTTTCAGGTTAGTATTTGATAAGTTTGATCACGAACAGCATTCAGTAATATCACATGCCCGAGAACACCATACGGTAATATCACATGCCCGAGAAAATCATACAGTAATATCACATGCCCGAGAACGCCATACAGTAATATCACATGCCCGAGAACGCCATACAGTAGTATCACGTGCTCGAGAATTTCATACAGTAGTACAAGATTCCCGAGAACACCATACAGTAATATCACATGCCCGAGAATATCATACTGTAGTATCACATGCCCGAGAATAGCATACAGTACTATCACATGCCCGAGAATATCATACAGTAGTATCACGTGCCCGAGAATGTCATACAGTAGTACAACATTCCCGAGAATAGCATACAGTAATATCACATGCCCGAGAATATCATACAGTAGTATCACATGCCCGAGAATACCATACAGTAATATCACATGCCCGAGAATATCATACAGTAGTATCACATGCTCGAGAATGTCATACAGTACTATTACATGCCCGGGAACACCAGGCAGTTTTCAATGAATGCTTGTGTTAAAAAGTTTCTAATGTCAGCAGTCGTTCAAATATATTCCTCTCCTCTCAACAGCCAATCAGATGGCAGGATTCTTAGCAGCCATGTAATGAATCATCGCTTATTTCTTACAGGCGTTTCTGAGCCGCGCTGCCTTTTACGGAATGAAGGGTCGATACAGTAAGGGGATCATGAGTTGCAACGAGGCCATTAAATTACAGCCAAAGAGTGTACGTGCCTACCTTTACAGGTACCGATTCCCTCGCTCTTGCAGAGCGTTTTGACATTAATTATCTCCCTACAGTATGAATGAAAAATATGTGAATTGATTTCGAGAGTAGGAACTTTGACCATAGAGTTTATCAACATTTAAATTCTACTTACGATTCTAATGAAAACTAAGTTGGCTTGTTTTGAGAACATATACGTTCTCCTTGCAGTATTAATAATGAAAACTTAGTTTTATTGTTTTTAAGAATATGAATTCTGATGATAAAGATAAGCAACATTTTAAAGTCCCTGTCAAGCTTTATTTTAAACTTTTTGGATTAAAGCTTTTGTCATATGTGAACTCAAAATTCGAATAACCAAAGACAATTTCCACGTCTCAGCATGTCTTTTAATCAAAAAAGATCGGAATGTAAATTTTGACCGAGCAGGCCGGGGACTGGTAACCTGTGATGTAGCAGCAGTGAGTTTTGTGGTTTTTGTTTAAAAAACTTATTTATGTTTAAAAAATGTCATAACATTTTTATTTGGGAATAATTCATTTGTTAAAGTTATAACAATGTGACTATTGTAGCCAGGATCGAATTTTTTGAGATAAAAAGATTATCTCTGCTTTAGATAAAAAGATTATCTTTGCTACGTCATATGCCTCCTGCTACGTCATCATTTTACGCTTCAAGTCTGAAATATGTGGCAGGAACGGCGACAAAGAGTTTTATTTTCAAAAATTAATACTGTTAAAGGGTTCTAGTTTTCATCTGGAACTTAAAAAAATAAGCTTGATAGGGACTTAAGAGCGACTCTCTGTAACGACTGGGTGAGAATGAAAAAATGTGGCACAAGTTCAAAAAATGACCTACCCTCA
>JAOBAT010082675.1:1865-19097 GCA_026413305.1 Hydrozoanthus tunicans
ATGTCTAACAAAAAATGTTTTACAATCATTTTTTTCTTTACTTTGTGGCAACATTCTGGATGGACTGAGTTGAGACACGTGTGACTTGATTCATCATATTATTGTCAGCACATTTTCCCAGTGGGAGTTTGCTTGAAGTCTGAGGACTTTTTAGCCAGAAAAACTCAAAATTCTTCAAGTTGTATTTTGACATGTTTTCATAATGTTTCTCAAATTTGGCAAACCAATATTTTTTGTATTTTCATAAAAACTGATTTTGTAGGTTAAAACTTTTGTTAACATTTGGTTTACTTAGTTTGAGAAATATGTATACAATGAATAGGCAAAGATATGTAGACTGTATAATTTTGAGTTTAACTTGCTTAAAGTGTACCCTCCAAGTGACCTTCCTCTGGGAAAATATACCAATTATATAATGTAGTACATCATTGAAATGTGATTTAAAGAAAAAAGATTTTGTAACAATGATCTATAACTGCCAAATGTTTTCTATTGAAAACCCTAGCAGTTACAGGTGTTTTACAATTGATTATTTTCTTAGTTTATAATTATGTGATGGACTGAGGCAGGACTTGTGTGACCTGTAGAAGTTGCTTGGGGGGACTTTTTTAGTGAGAAAATTCAAATTCTTAAGTCATATCTTCTTGGCATGTTTTCATATTAAAATTATGTTTCTCAAATTTGGTAAACCAATAATTATACCCTCTTTGAAAAATGAAAAACTCTATTTGTATCAAATACCCTTTGGCTTTTAAGTCTTTACTAAACCAGTATCCAATTCATAATTTGTTATCAGAAAAAGACAGATTGCATTAGTCCACTTCCAGCATATAAGAATTCAGTGTGGAAGCATTTCTGTGTCTACTGGTCTATTGTCAAATGTGTATCCACTCACAGAAGTTGTGTATCCAGGGCACAGGTGTATCAATAAGGCACTTCTTAGGAAGACAATAATTATTTATACCATACATATGTAGCATTTAAGAAGAATTTTTATGCCTAGTTCTCCTGATCCATTAAATGTTTTTTTTTTAACAAAGGCTGAATTGTGAAGTAGATCTTCCATATGATTTTTGGAAATGATTCAAAATACTGTAATTAAAATCAGGAAGGCTCTCAGAATTTGATATCAGGGTGGTCGGAAAGTCTACTTGGTTGTGGAATATGAAAAAAGCTACCAAGTAATTTGCAATAATAATTTTTATTGTGTAAGGTTAACTGCTTTGTAATATAAAACTAGATTTTTATCTTTGGGCGAGGCCATGTTCTGTTTCCTGATCAACCCATGATCAGAATGTGCTGTTTGTGGGAGAAATGAACACTCCATTATACTCCTTTTAGCAAGACATCAAACCTTGTCATGAAAATCTTCCTAACCAGCTTGTAGATTGTTGAGAGAATAGTTGTTGAATTTATTGTTAATGAGTGCAAATGAACAATGTGTTTTCAATCTTAGATAACCCAGTGTAATCCATACCCATTTGAGGATTAATTTGAGTTTTCCTCCTGTATTAGCAAGATCTATCTCAAGCACATAATACCGAATACAGGTCATTGAAATATTGAACAGAAATTCATTGACATCGGAAATTGTAGAATTCAATAAATTTATTTGGTTTTTTGTTGTTAAAACTTTTGCAGTTTAAAATGTGTGCATTAGTGTGTCGGTGAGCAGACAAAAATATACACAGCTGTTTTTCTGATGGGAAATCATTTTGTATGGTTGAATTACATGATACATAATATGGACTTTTTTATGGGTAATGCAAACAGAGTCAAGGGGATCTGTGGTGATGACATGTTCTTGGCTTTATGCTTTTCCACATACTACATCACTGTAGATGATAAATGTGAGATGATAGAAAATGAGAATCTTGTTAGTAGTTTCTTTGTTGCTCTTTGTGTTCTATTAGTTTGCTGTCCAACCTCATCCCACTCTGAATATAATTTGATTGGTATGAAATTTAGAATCAACAAGCATTTTGAAATCAATAGAATTCCTCGGTTTGATTAAAGAGCAGCTGCTCAGTTCAATTGATTTAGATATGTTTCTGTTTGTATTTTGTCTGATTTTCATTTGTTTTCCTGTTGCTACTAAGGGTTCTCCTTTATAATCTTCTTTATAATTCTTTTGAATGTAAAGACAGAACTAACTGTTGTTTTTCTTGATTCATACAGGAGTTCGGTTACTCCTCACTTCAGCCCGTCAGAAATGTTTAGATAGCCATTGGCAGTAAGAATGAAGACAGAGTAAGATTGTAAGAGAACAGCAACTCTCACTGTGAAAACATGGTTGGGCTTCTGTTTCTATGTCAGTTCTGTTATCTTGTGCTACATACAGCAGCTGGTCAAGGTAAGATATTAAGTTCTATATTGTCGATCCATAGGTTTTTCAACCCACCTTAAATTAACTGTGTGCTGTTACAGAGATTTCCACTGAGTTTTATCATCTTTGAAGAACAAAAAAATTGAGTTTCAGACCTGAACATTTCTGTATGTTATACTCCTCTTACATTTGAGAGAATTTAGCATTTCATTCAAAGTCACATAGGTTTTTCACTAGGCCCTTCAATTGTATTTGTTTTATATACCTCATGATTTTACTACTATCACTGTGCACTTTTTGTGACATGCAGGGAAGTAAAAGGCCATAGAACTTGTGGGCTATTTTTAGTGTTTTCTGGTGTCACCTTGTAAACAAAACTTTTATTAATTCATTATAGCATGCATCAAACATAAGTTTTGTTCTCCTTGAGGAACGTAAAACAAGTTTACACCAAACAGAATGGTGTATATTTGTGTGCCATCTGATGTACATTATTCAGTTAAATTGTAAGAGTAGTGTTGGATTGGTTGATAAAATTTAGAATAATTCTTGCTTTGCCAATTAAAAATTCTGTCAGTCAAACCTAAAGATTGAGTCAAGCAGATAATTTCCAAAGATTGTCTCTTTTAACTTTAATGTTTTCAAATGCCTATGAAGTGAAAAATGTTAAGTTGCGTCCTTGGATAGACCTTGCTTAATGAGCTAAGGTGGTGAAAACATTTTGGTAAAATCTTTTATGGTCCTTGAAATGTTAACGTAACTGTTGAAAGTTTTCAACTGATGACGTCATGTATGGTAACGTTCTAACAAATTTGCATTTTATTTAATGCTGCCAATCCATAACTTTTCAATGTATTCAAGCCAAACTTGGACAGCTGCTGTATATGATTTTGAGGTAGACAGTTCACCATGGCAGGTTTGGCTTGAATACATTGAAAAGTTAGGGATTGGCAGCAGATTTAATTAAAATGCAAAAATGTGTTGGAACCATACATGTCATCATCTGTTGAGAACTTTGAATGTTAATATCTCAATCTTGAACCATGAAAGATTTTGACAAATTTTTTCACTGCTATTCCTCATTTAGCAAGGTCTATCCACTGAAGTAATAGCAGTTTTCGCTTCATAGGCACTTTAAATGCAAAGTAGAAATCATATCTCAAAAGTTAGGGGATTAGAGTATGAAGTATGGCAATCAGATTATTTGAAGTAAGTTTCCAATATATTTTTTTTCAATTCCTTGGTCTCCAGCATTTAATTATATTTTCATTTTATTCCATTTCCCAATAGCTTTCTCCAACAAAAAATTCCTATCAAAAATAATTTAAAAAAATACTTGGCCTGTAATTCAATTTAATTATATAATTTTAACTTTACTTTCTCCATTGTTCAAAAAAATCTGTAAGACAAGTGATAAAAAATAACAGGCCTAACTTCATAATTCATGTAACTTAAATTTCACCTTAATTATTCTGCAGCACCAAGTATCATCAAAGAGCCACAAGACCTAACTGTACAGAAAAATGGCAATGCAAACCTAAATTGTAATGTGACAGGCAACCCAACTCCAAGAATTCATTGGCTTCACAATGGTAAGATTGTGCCTACTGACGAAGGTGATCCAGAAAGACGACGTTACCAGATGCCCCGTGGAGACCTTTATTTTTCAAGGGTTATTCATAAGAGACGCAAAACAGACTCTGGTATTTATCAGTGTGTAGCAACAAACACCCATGGCACAGTGTACAGTAGGAACGCCAGTTTAGAAGTTGGAAGTGAGTGATTTTAGATGAATTCCTGTTAATGATTTATAGGAAAATGACTATGTCAGTGTATTCTATAAATAATGCGAATTTCAAAAATGTGCATTCAAGTTACGTATCTTCACCAGCAACCTGCTATATAAATAATGTTTTTTTAAAAAAAAAAATCATAAAATCTCAATAAAATTACTCTTTTATATAAATTTTGTTTGGCCTTTTCAAATTTGCCTTATAACACCTTACTGTATAACTTCTATAGTGTTGAAGTCTGCCTTCCGGAAAGAACCAAAGAGCCAGAATGCAGTGGTTGGAGACAAGGTTATATTGGAGTGTTCCCCACCCAAAGGTCGACCTGAGCCAACGGTCTCATGGCATAAGAACAGAAAAAAGGTCAAGCTTGACAGTCGAATTACTACTGACCTGACCGGAAACTTGATTTTCCAAAGTGTTAACAAAGCTGATGCTGGGTCTTATGTCTGTGTGGCTACGAACCCTGTGGCTCAGAAGAAAAGCAACTCAGCGAGGCTTAGAGTGACAGGTACATTATTTGTGATTCCACTCAAAGCATTTAAATAAGTAATAGGCATTTTCCACTCATGCACAGTTTGTATATATATATCCTAATGTTTTGGCAGGCATCAGGTCTTACAAATGTCACCAAATCCTGTTGCCCAGACAAAATAATGGTAAGTAAACACTGCAATTTATTATGATTTACTATACAAGGCAAAAACAATTATTTTTATAACTCTGGTTTACAATGATAACATTTGTAAAACCTGTAGCCTGCCAAAATAGTGGGATATACGCACTGTGCATGTGTACCTTATAAACTTTAAGATTCACAATCCTGCTTAACATTTCAAAACAATAACTTACAATAATAGCGATAATGTTAATGATCATATTTTGTTTATTTACTATTTGGGGGTGGTACTCCCTATATTGGGGTGGTTGGTATGACTGTTAAATTTTTTGGGGTTAAAATTGTCAGTTCAGTATTTTTTAGGGGTTGTTAAAAGGAATCCTGTTTTAAACCAAAAATCTGGTATTTTGAGGGCTTTTCCGACAGCCAACCCCCCCTCCCAGCGTTCTCAGTTCAGCAAAGCTGGTTGAATGGGGCTCTGGTTAGTGCTGATAACATAAAGTGCACATATTCATGAAAGTTCTATGCACATCATACAGTTGTTATTGAAATACTGTACTACTATTTAACACATAAATCATCCTGCTTGAGTAATATTTTTTCTTCACACACTACTGTTTGTTTATATAATTTAAAAAGTTTGCTAGTTTTAGTCATAAAATTGATTATGATGATTGATAAACCCAACAGCTCCTGTGAACACCCTTGTCATTCAACCCAAAGAAGAGACTGCAGAGATTGGAAAGTCAGTTGTTTTTACTTGCAAGTACAGCAAGAGCAGCTTTCAGTCTAGAATTGTTTGGAAGAAGAAAGGAGAAGCCTTGCCAGTTGGGCGCCATAGCATTGTAGCTGGGCAGTTGACCATCTCTGATATCGAGAAGGGAGACAAGGGTACCTATGAATGCAGCATCGTTACAAGCTCAGGAGTTGTGACAGCTGAAGCAAGCTTGATTATTCACTGTAAGTTCAGGGTAGTTATTGCGTGTGTTCACATCCTGCTCCTTGAAAATAGAAATGAGTAAGTGGTACCTTCATCTCTTCATATGACTCCCTTGCCCCCCTATTCCCCTCCCCCCTTCCCCTCCCCCTCTCTTTGTACTTCATCCTGATCGACTAGTTAAAAGGCTTTCTACAGACTGTTTCCTTTCTCTAACTTGCTGAACATTTGGTTTCAGATTTACTGCTTTCATTTAATTGTAATTTTTTTTTTTGTTTAGCAAAACCTTGGATCCTTCAGAAGCCTTTGGATCAAATCGTCACCGAGGGGGATAATGTGACCTTTAACTGTGTCGCAGGAGGATATCCCAAGCCTGCCATGTTCTGGGAGTTCAAAGGCAGAGCTATGTTCCCAATGCAAGACTATGGACCATTATCTATTTCCAGAAAGGGCCAGCTAAGAATAAAAGCAGTAAAGAAATCAGATGGGGGAGTTTACCGATGTTCTGCTATCAGTCCAGTTGGTTTAGGGGCAAGCAGTGCTGAGGCAAAGCTCACTGTTAAAGGTACTATTAAGGCAGGCCTGGTATGACTTGTGTTTTGGGCTGAAAGCTTGTTTGCAAGGGTTTATGAGGTTTGACAGCCAGCAAATTTATGAAGGGGTAGCAAATGGTCCCATTACAGTATTTCCATCAGAGCTCAAAGTCTCTATTTTGCTTAAAGTTATTTTCAATGGTGTCTTTGTATTTTAATTATCTATTGGTGCCATGAAAAACAAGCAATCAGTTTTGCGAAACAGAAGAATGTGGAAAAGTTTAGGAATTTTATAAAACAACAAGGTCATTGAAAATTAATTAAGACGTCACCAATAGTCATGGAAAAGACACTGAAGTTTTTTTGAAGTGAGAAATTATGTGATATGTATAATATAAGTTGACTGCCACAGTACTAACTTTCAAGGCATTTTCAAGTTTCTGCCATTGAAATCTGGAGTTATATTCTACCCTTTATTCACACCAAACAGTTTTCTAAGGCAAACTTTTTTCAGAATAAAAATCAATCAAAAATTCTCCTACTGTGCAGTGCTCATTTATTCAACTTGTGTACTTCTATCATTAGTTAATTGACAAGGATTAATGTAAATATTGTTTTTGAAGGTGCTTCAGAAAGCTTACCAGCAATTGTTAGTGGACCAGTTAATATGACTGTCAGTGAGGGGAGTGAAACTGATTTCACCTGTGAAATAAGTGGCAATCCCAAGCCAGTTGTCCAGTGGTACAAGAAAGGGACCCTAGCCCCCTTGTCGAATTCGTCCAAGATTTTAGTTGTATCCAATAAACAGTGGACACAGCTCATCTTCAGAAATATCGCAATGGGAGATTCTGGAATCTACTTGTGTAAAGCTGTTAACAAACTAGGAGTAGCCACCAAGCAGGCTGGATTGGTAGTTAATGGTAAGTTAAGCTTTTTCTTAATCTTATTCTTATATCGGGCATTACAGTGCTAGCTTATTACTACTCTGCCTTTCGACAGTCCCAATGAGGTGCATGGATGCAAGGCTAGAGTGTGATTTTACATTGTATGGTCATACTCTTTTTTTTCTCCTACTTTAACTGATTCTTCTTACTTTCCAAAAGAACTTCATGTTTTTGGCTGGAGAAATTTTGTAAAACACATCATCAAGAGAAATGATAATAACACTAAAATAGTATTTTGATTTTAATAGTCATTGTTAAAATGAAAATCAATTAACAACATCCTATGAATTATAGAGGTGCTCATTTACATATCATGTTAAGATTCTCAAGATTTATCTTAAGTAAATAAATCAAGTCAGAGCCCAATTTTGAATTGTTTTTCACTTTGACAATGACTTTGTAATTAAAGTCAAATTATAAGTGTTACAATCATCATCTCTTGTTTACAAGTGTGTTTCATGAATCTTGTTAACCACAAACATGAAGTATTCTGGTTAACTTTTCCGTTATATTTCTTCAAACAGTTGGATGGAAGTGAATTCTTACTCTTACTCTTATTCTTAAAGTCCCCATTTAGATTAAAACTGTTATCATCTGTAAACTAAAAATTTCGAATAACCAAAGAAAATTTCCACGTCTAAATATGCTTTTTAATAAAAAAAAAGATAGGGATCATCCATGTAAATTTTGACCAAACAGGCTGGAGACTGGTAACCTGTGACATAGCAGCACCATTTCTGTTAAAAATGTCATTAAATTTTTATTTCAAACATTTTCAAGGGAATAATAATTCATTGATTAAAGTTATAGCAATGTGATTATTTCAGCCAGAATTGAGTTTTTTGGGATAAAAAAGATTGTCTCTGCTTCATGCCTCCTGCTACATCATCATTGCATGCTTCAAGTCTAAAAAATGTAACAGGAATGGTGAGAAAAGGTTTTATATTTGGAAATTACTATTATTAAAGGGTTCTACTTTTCATCTGGAGCTTAAAAAAATAAGCTTGATAGAGACTTTAAGTACTCTGACTTATTCATACTTTGAGTTACCTTGTTGTTGTTCAGACTAACATTCTTGTTCCAACTCTTTCTCTTAGAAAGTTTATGTTAACAGCGTTTTCTGCTTTAAATTCTAGCACTGCAGACAACTTCCTTGCCAACCACGAAACCCCCAACCACTCCAGATGTACTGCTACCCTCTCCGTCTGACCTGTTTGTTCTTGGCTTTAACTCTACTGCTGTTGTACTTGTTTGGAGTTCAGTAACTCAGCCAGTTGGAGTTTCTGTCACCTACATTGTTGAACGCAAGGAAGCTCATACTCGTCATAATTGGAAGACAGTTGCTAAACAAATCCAGGGTAACAGGTACACAGTTCTAGGTCTGACTCCAGACAAGGTGTATATGTTTTCAGTCCGCACAGCCACCAACACTGGTCTGAGAAGCACAAGAACAAAGATAAACAAACCGGTCAGAACTCTGAAAGCCAAACGTAAGTTTACTGACTGTAGTTTTCCAAATATTAATTATATCCTGCTGAAAATACTGTATGTTGAACTAAATGTTGCCAAAAAAGGCCATGCTTTGAACCAGATCTCAAAATTCTCTATATGGTAGAGATTATTGATATTATTCAATCTTACTTTTGAATCTTTTTTATGCTATATACTATTCTATGTTACTTGTCTTGAAGGGTAAGAATGATTGATGTCTGTCCTTTTTAAAAAGTAATTAATTTTGAAACGCTATAAAAAGCTCTTTTTTAAGAGTGGAGTTTTGGTAGTAATGATTTTAATCATTTCTACATGCATTCAAATTACATATATTTCTTATATCAATGTCTACATTTTGCATCTAATGATGCAAATTTTCTGCAAGTTTTATATAGCTATTAATAAAAAGAATCTTTTAAAATACAAATAGCGAATCTGTTAAAGGAAAAAAAACTAGGGGAAATAATATTGTTTGTGTAAAATATAGAAATATTACACAGTCATGTGCTTTGTTCAGTGATAGAAACACACATAAACTTTTTAGTTCAGGAAAGAAGAGCTAAGGGAAAAACTAGCTGTAGGCAAGTATATTCAAGCACACTCCTTGAGAGAACTAGAAAATTCACAATTTTTTTCTATCAATGAACAGAGCAAGCAAGTGAGTTTTATGTTTCTTTTATAAAATATATTACACAAACATCCGATAAATCCTCCTGATGACTTTTTGCAGATGCGCATATTTAGAGTGTGTCATCACAGCCAATCAAAACACACTTTATATCTCTTTTATTAACTATAATCTTTATTACAAAAAATGTTTTTTAAAGAAATATTTCTTTTAAGCACTTTCTTTAACATGATCTGGTGGATGCAGAACTAATACTGATGGTTTTAAATTTCAGAACCAGTCACTGGTGCTGCTGACAAAAATCCTCTGAAAACTGTCAAACTAGACATCTCACTAATCCCTGCTGCAGAGGACAGAATACACATCACATGGGAGGTTGGTATACATTAAATCACGATAACATAGGCCATTCTCCATAAAGATATCATTTGGCATGTTTGGGACAGAAGAAAAATGACAAATAGATTTCTGATTAAGAAAGCTTTAGTAGCACAGAACTGTCTAATTAAGTTTATAATCTTAAGAAATGCCGGGCCTTAATCTAAAAGTGTTATCAGTAGCAGATTTTAGGAAGAGTCCCATTATGCTGCCCCAAGCCAACCAATAGAGTTCCCACCTAAACAAAGTGAATGGTTTGACTAGCTTGCAATTATTTTAGTTTAATTTCCTGAAACTAAAGATAAAGTTTTCAGCCAGTCTTAATATTGTTACTCTATTGAACAAAAACGATTCTGGTTCTGGATCTTAATTTTTAGTTTTGGTTTGAAATGCACTATAATTATATAATAATGGCGATCAAGCAGAATATTTCAACTTTTGTGTCCCAAAATTAATATATTTTTGCATAAAATAATTAATATGCTTTTTTTTTGCCTTAATGAAAACCCCTGAATTTTTTTTTTACTGTATTGCAGTCATCCAAACCACTGCAACCTGTCACTGGGTTTTACATTTACTGGGAAAAGAAAGGAACAGGTAATCAGCAGGGCAGAAAGGTCGTCATGGACAGTAAAGCAAGAAGTTACACTTTGGGGGATTTGGAACCCAATACCACATACGAGATAAAGGTGCAAGCCTACTACAACGAGCTCAAGAGTCAAGTTAGTGGTGTGGAATACATGACCACCTTATGGGAAGGTGTTGGTAAGTTCTTGCATTATTAAGATTACTTTTATGGCTAAAGATTGTTGTCCTTGAGTGGAGTATGTGTAAATTCAACATATTCTTGGTTTTCATGCACTTCTTTGAGATGCAAAAACAAAAAGATGGAGTGCCCATGATGGTGTCCTACACAAAAGAAAAATTTAAATTTCTTTTGCTCAACGGCACCAACATGGCCGCCATGACATCAGATGGAAACTAGCAATAGATTTAAGTTAGGCCTTGTCACTGGAAAAGGGAAGCAATACAACTTAGTTAGTTTTGCTAATGCACAGTATTAACAAAGAACCCCATAGACCCACACAAGGAAAGAAAAATAACCTCTGACCTCAGTGAGATTTGAACCCATGATCTACTGGGTATAATCCAAGTTTTGCTGGTCTACAGCATCAACAATAAACCCCATAGACCCACACAAAGGAAAGAGAAAAAACTGACCTCGGTGGGATTTGAACCCATGATCTACGGGATAAAATCCAAGTTTTGCTGATCTACAGCATCAACAAAGAACCCCATAGACCCACACAAAGGAAAGAGAAAGAACCTCTGACCTCGGTGGGATTCGAATCCACAACCTGTATCTTCTCTATCCTTTGTGGGGGTTTTGATGCTGTGCATCGGCAAAACTTTGATTGCTCTCCATTTCCTTTGGCAGGGGCTCTCTTGAATCCATATGTTGTCTAATCTACTGTTATGGTTTGCAGGTTTAATTTTAGTTGATATATTGGAGCCGAGGGGTTGAAACAGTGATAATATCTCTGCCACCCAATCTTGAGGTCCCCAGTTTGATCCCTGGCCTGGTTGAGGATTGAATATTTTTTGGTGACATTTAGTATATGTGTAACTACAGTATTGTATGAAGGAGAGATATGAAATGGGGTTCAAAACATGGGCAGAGGCAGCGATAATAGCTACAGAGAGAAAGAGATGGAAAGACGAAATAATCCCTGTATTCCAAGTTGAAGTAAGGAACTAAGAGAGATTTTATGAAGGAAATCCCTTCTCAAGTTTGAGTGATCAGAAAACAGGAATTGAACCTGCAACCCTCTGATTTATGGGTCAGATTCCCTACCAACTGAGCTACAGAGACTCACACGGGGAGGCGAGTCACTGGATAAGTTCTGGTCTATTCCTGCTGTAAACAGGTCTTGCATCTGCAAGCTCGATATGTCCCATAGCCAATGCTATTTGATATTATCAAAAGAACTTGTCCTGTGACTTCTACATTAATAATTTGTAACTATTGTGTTTGTTTCTGTTGTACTGCAGTGTCGCAAGTGCCAATGCATGCAGCCACAAATGGCTCAAGCATTGTTGTCCGATGGGTTCCACCAAAACCAAAGGCATCCAAAAGCACGGTCAGAGAGTACAAGGTGCAGACAATTTTTCATTCGCTAACGCATTTACTCACAGTTGATGGTAAATCAGTGAGACCTGGGTACAAAGATCATCTGGTGTCTTGATTCCTCTAGGGGTGTATTGTTTCCACGTCTATTTTTTATCCTCTTCAGGGTTCGTACAGGCCATGGAAATCCTGGAAAACCCTGGAAACTTTTTGAGGCCCTAGATATCACTGGAAACCCCTGGAAAAGCCCTAGAAATTTTTCTTTAAGCCCCGGAAAGTTTCATAGAATCTTCTTGAAAACAATGATGCATTGTTTTTCATTTCAAGTAACAACTAAGACTTTAAACTTAATTTTTGCATGTCGTTGTTATACTAAGTCCAATAAATACAATTTTTTCGTGACATTAATTACTAAAACGTTGTTTAAACAGGTGATTTTAAACGTTCATGTTTTTGTTCTGGGTTTGAAAAGTCCTGGAAAAGCCTTGGAAAAAAAAAGAAAATATAGCCCTGGAAAACCCTGGATTTTCAAAGTTCTGAAGATGTACGAACCCTGCTTCTTGCTCAGTCTCAACGGTCTTAATACATTTTTTGGCTCTTGAGACTCTTTAGACTAAGTAAGGAGATAGAAAATAGGCGTGGAAGGGGAATCAAGTTACCAGAAGATGAAGAAATCTATCTCAGGTAGATTATTGAAACTTTCCATTGATATAAAGAAGTTCCAGGGGACCAAAATCTATTTTTTGTCAAATCTATTTAGATTGTTTATCAAGGTTTTTCATTTATACGTTTTCTCAGCAAATGGGACAAGAATATCCTTTGTTATACTTTATTCATAACAGAAAAGTTCATATTCTTGGTAAACGAGATTCATGAAACACACAAACAAGAGAGAATGATCGTAACACTAATATTTTGACATTAATTCTAAAGCCAATTTCAAAGTGGAAAATTGTTAACAACATGCTATCGATTTATAGAGAGGCTATGAGCTAGTTAACATACCAGAGAACAATACTTTTAAAAGATTCTCGAAAAGTTTGAGTTCTTTAGGTGCTTTTAATCCAGGTTCATTTTAAGTAATATGGTTTTTATTTCTGTTTTTGTTCTTTGGTCGACCCATCCCGTCATTTTTTCATTGTACTCAAATTTGTTTTTGTTATTTTGTGAATTTGTTTTCTATCTTTGCTTGCATTCATGCTTTTATGCATTGATTTATTGGTTCACTCACTGGTGTGTTTGTTCACTTATCCTTCTGTCCATCCATTTATTCATTCATTTTCAAATAATTTTATTTCATATCTTCTTATTCATTAGTTTATCTATTCATTTTTGCTCAACTACCATTAGATGTTGTAAACCTCCTGATTATTTACTAATTGTCTACTTGTTCTGTCAAAAGCAGCCAGGTTGTGTGTATTTCTAACAATCATGCTTAAGAATATGTACATATTCTGTTACATCACAGATTTGGTGTCTTGGCGAAACCCCAACCAAAAGTGTCAATGTAACTGTAAGTGGAAAGGATTCCACTGTGCTCATAATAAGAGATTTAACACCTGGAGAGAAATACAAGGTCCAAGTTGCAGCCATCTTGGAGGCAGGAGCTGTGATGAAAAGCCACGTGCAACAAGTTCATCTTGGTAAGACAGATGCGATATCATTGACATGGCTAAAATACTTAAAATGCATATAACGCTAACACCTTTTTAGGGATCAAGTTTCTTGTTCTCAGCACTTGTCATCTTATTTTAATTATGAAAATATTCAGACGATTAAATTTTCGGACAAGAAAAAAGGTCCGAAAATTTACTGAATCATCCTAAAAAGTTAGTAAACGTTTAACAATGAAGATTCAAGTGAGCCCTTACCATGTCCGAAGGTTTTGAAGTTTACCTTTTTAATTAATGATTCCAGTACAACTCGGGTAGGTTAATCATCTTCCAATAGAGTGCATGTTCTGGGTTTGCCTCATCTTTTGAATCAAGCTGTTTTGTTCAGTGGTCGATTCAAGAATAATTTCTTATCAACTCTTTTTTAAGTCTTGTCGATTGTTCGAAATTTATAGGTCAAAAATATTTAGTCCGAATTTAAATGTCCGAAAGTTTAAGGCCCGAATATTTTCGTACATAAAGTATTTTCTACTGTCTCAGTAAAGAGAGGTACGGTTTTATTAGCTGAGCTGTTGTTTTGTTTCTGTTTGTGTAGGAGAGGTGTTTGGAGGAGGAGCTGTTGATGACGTAAGTGTGATTGGGAAGAGCAAACAGGACAGCACTGGTTGGTCCAAAGTGAAGGCGTTCGTTAGTCAGACGTGGTTTATAGCCACCGTCGGGGCGGTCCTTTGGATCACTCTCTTTGTTATCGCACTGTTGCTATGGAGAAAGAGGAAGAAGAGGCAAAACGTTCAGAAAAAAACGAAGCCTCGATCGCCAAAAGGTAATGTTAACAATTAAAGTGAAATTGTGAAGAGTTTGGCAAGAAAAGCTGCCTACCACCTTACCTACCTACCTATCTGTCTATCTACTCACGTATCTAATTACCATAGCAGCACAGTGGCCAACCTGTTAGCGTGAGTGCATTTCCAATACTCAGATTTTCCCTATTTGATTACCCTCATACCCCTAGGGTAGCAAGTTCGAGCCCCGATCAGACCACTGTGTTGTGTCCTTGAACAAGACACTTTACCTGACTCTGAGATCTAAGAGCTAACCTACAATGGATTAATGTCCTGTCCAGGGGGACTCTCTCTACTTAGCACTACACTAATCTATTTAGTATTTAGCAATAAGGCTCGAGAAAGAATTTAGCTAGCTAGCTTATAATAATTGATTTACTTACTTTCAAACCTGCCTTTTGTCTCTTGTGTGACCCTTTCAGCTCCAGCCAATTTATCAATATCCATCTTTCCCTTGCATAACACGTGCAAGAAAGTCCTGTCGTAATACCGACAAAAGTTTAGGAATCGGTCAAACGAGATTATTTGGGAGAATTTACCAATTGTTGAGACTGATGGGGTGAACCCAAAAAGTTTTTCCAAATGAGTATTATTTAGTTTAATAGTTTTATGAATTCTTAGTAACTTGACCCGCACTAAACGTGACAAAGTATCACTTGAATCATGGTTGTACGTTTTTTCTTTTTCTTATTCAGGACCAGTCCCAGGTGCTGATATAGCCTTGAGTCCTACAAGGTGAGTTGGGTATCAGCGATAACAGAGCTTTGTGTTGTAGACGTTGTTGTCATTTTGCACTAACCCTTATCTTGCTACGATTTTAAAAATCAAAGTCATAAAATTTCAACAAAATCACAAACTTTAAAATTTCTTGAAGCAAAGGACATTTTCAAACTCTACTATTCATGACAAAGAGAATGGTTAGGTTAGAAAATTTTTAGTTTATATGAAATTGTTTTAGTACGGTAAGGGTTAGCTAGTGTTTGGGGCATTGAAATGGTAAATCTGATCAGTAACTGAATATGCGAGTTTCAGCTGACGTCTTTGTTAACATTATGCTTCACTGGCATACAACTTAAACCGTAGAAAGAACAGAGGTAAACAGCAATTGGCTTTAAAACTTAAGAATGCATATTAAAATTGATGATTGGCCAAACTTTTGGTTCCCTAAGTGTAGTTTCGAAGAAGACATTACTACTCAAAAAAAGGGAAACAGCTGGAGGCAAGAACGATATTGAGCCATCCATTCTTTGTAAAGTTTCCAATTTTTTAAACCACATCTCAGAAAGGTTACTCAGCATACCAATTGCATATTTTCAGAGAAAGTTTGTTCTCCAGGAACATTTCATTATTCAGAAGCTTTGTTATTAGAAAGAAGAGTGCATATACTAATGAGGCAAACATATAACAAAACCTCGCCTACAGCTGAAGTGCTCTACAGGGGTTCAATTTACTATATAGTACATATGGCTAAGGGTTAGTATAGGCGACTACAGAGTTGTCATTATAGAATGCCCTGGTTATTATTACTCGGTACTGGCAATCTTTGATAATTGTGTGACACGGTGATATAAATCGTTGTGCTTTTGTTTTATTGTCAAACGGTTACCAATCAAATGAAGTCACACAGCTACAAAATCAAGGAATGAAAAAAATATGGTTTAGTGTTTGTTGATTTTGAATTTGATTTTGCACATTGCGTTCCATTTTGAAACTTGAATGTATGCAAATATGCATCAACAGTCAAGGAGCAACTCACCGTTCGCGGGCTTGAACCCCTGGCCTGAACCCCTGGCCCTACCAACAGAGTTATGGATTAAGCCTTCATAAGAGTTATTCTATTAGTTGGCAATCGTGCGCGACTTTATCATTAGTGTGATGTGTTACACCGTGAAAGAGCATACAACGCGAAATCACTTTTTCGATTTTCAAAAAAAAAGTACCAAAAAAAAATGGGTTTGCCAAGTTTGAAAAACTTATGATAAAAAACGCCAAATTACGACTTGTAGAACTTTGCGAAAATCCCAACATGTGCTTCTCGCCTCAGTTTGCTAATATTGTGGTAGCGCAAAGTAAAGGAAAAAACGATTTTAAACTGCTAGACTTTGGAGGGCATGAGGCGAACATGTGATCTGACGTCATTTTGTTGGGATTTTGGAGGGGACACTTTTAGCGAGAAAAACTTGAAATTCTACAAGCATATATAGCATATATAGCATTGGCTATTGGGCATATTGAGCTAGCAGATGCAAGACGTGTGTCCAGCGGGGAATAGACAAGAACTTATCCTGTAACTCGGCTCCCCATGTGAGTCTCTGTAGCTCAGTGGGTAGAGCATCTGACGGGTAGTCAGGGGGTTGCGGGTTCGATTCCTGCAGTGACTCAGAAAAAATTTTTCTGATCATTCAGAACTTGAGGCGACTTCCTTCATTCTATATACATACAACACCAAGTTGCAAAACTTGTACACTAATCTACAAGCTTTATCTAGGTGTATTCCTATTAAACTGTATGCTTTCAAAGTACTTTAATTGGATTTCCTAGAGTAGATAAGGCTGTAAATTAACTTGATATCAACTTATTTCTTTTTTTCGATAAAGTATAAACGACTCAAGAGTCTTGTGGCTGGAGGAAAGAAACAAAGAGGCTGCGGCCCCAGCTGTTGCCAATAATCGTATCAGTGACAACAGCTCCAATGCCGACTGCAACCGTTCGGTGGCCAGTTGCTGCAACCCTCGCGGCGGAGGAGGCTCTTCAAGTAGCATTGATTTTCAAAACAAAGTCACCGTAAATACTATATCAGGTAATGGATGACTAAGTTTGCTTTACCTTGGTTTCGGTTTATGGACTTTGAATACCGTAAACGCTCAAATAAGCCTCCTATCTCTAATAAGGCGCCCTTTCTCTAATTAGCCCCCTCTCCAATAAGCCTCCCTCTCTCTAATAAGCCTCCCCTTCTCTAATAAGACCTTTCTCCAATAAACCCCCGCTCTCTAATAAGCCCAC
>JAOBAT010082686.1:0-19094 GCA_026413305.1 Hydrozoanthus tunicans
TTGACGAAAATCTAAATTGGAAATTGCATGTTTCTTTTATTGAAGGGTCTGTTCGTGCGTAAGTGTGTGTATATATGACACAACGTTTAGTTATACTCTTTAAGTTGGAATAAGTAAAAGCTAAACTAATTCGCTGTAACTTAACTTGTCGTTTTTTGCTGTGTGCGCCTGAACTAGGCCTCCCGCATTTTGCAGTTTTTGACCAGTTGGACCTAGTTACGTATGAAGAAGTCGTCAAAATGGATTACTTCAAACGCAAAACGTTGGTCTTGCTAGGTAAGAAATAACTGATAGCTGGCTTGTTACGCGCCCTTTTTAAAAGCTCCATGAAGGTTGGCAGTCTCGTTCCTAAATTGACTTAACTGGAGCCTGATTCCTTTTTAATGAAAAATACGGCGCCCGTTATACTTAAGCCGTGGCTACACGGTGCAACATTAGACGCAACTTTGCGCGCAGCGGAAGAATTCCACCGTGGAGCCACCTCTGAAATTGTTGCACGCAACGTTGCGTGTAGTAGAAACTGTCGTTATTGTCAACGTTAGAATCGCAGGGTGTTGTTGTTTTTCCGTTAATGGTGTAACGCCATAGAAGAACAAGATTTATCATAAACGACTTGTCATAAACTTCGCTCTCTACTCCTCAATTTTGGGAAACGGTGATTTGTATATATTTATATATATGTATTTTTAACCCCGGTAACTCGGATCGCCAAGGAAAATTTAAGTTTCTTCGAATTATTGGGTTTTCAAGTTATAAGGATTGAAACCACAGGAAATATATGATATATATCTGAAGGAAATCAGTTTTGCTTTGAGTTTGCGGAAGTTCGAGTTACCGAGGGTTCGAGTTGTTGGTGCTCAACTGTGATCTAGTATTTATGTTAGTTTTCTAAGAATCAAGATTGAGTGTAATAGTTCTGAGCTCTGATCCCTTACCTGTGTCTCACTTTATCTTGCAGGGGCGCACGGGGTTGGAAGAAGACATATAAAAAATACACTAATCAAGAAATATTCCGACAGATTTGCTTATCCCATTCCACGTACGTGTTTTTGAAATCAGTGATTTGAAAATCAACCGCGTGTGTTTCTTTGCACCACAGTTAATAAACTGCTGTTCAGAAAGTCCTAATTGTCGGTTTTCACCTTACATCTTAGGGGCCATGTCGGTTCCTTTGAACAAAGGAATTTTTCTTTTTTTCCTTTTTGTTGTTCACCAACATGGCCGCTGCGTCTTTTGTCTTTTGCGTCTCAAGGGAAAGTGTGAAAACAAAGAATAAGTCAATACTGGCACAGATTTTTAAGCACGTGGTATCGAGACTGACAATGGCCCTGATTTGTCCGAAATTTTGATATTTGGATCAGTGTAATACTGTCATTATCAATTTCAACTTTCGCCAAGCCAAGGCTACGTTACCTCTGCGGGACTGTTGAGAGAAATGCAAAGAATCAAAGCAGTTACGAGTTTTCTTGTAATTTTTTATTTTTAATCAAGTAATATGTTTTAGTCGTGTCTACTTTTATTGAAAAAAAAACTTGCGGTATTTACATTTCCTTGTGTATTTATTTATTTCATCACCATGTTCTTTTAATTTAGACACGACTCGAAGTCCAAAGCCAGGAGAAGAAGATGCAAAAAACTATTTCTTCGTCTCAGCGGACACAATGATGGCTGATATCGAGACCAACAAGTACCTGGAATATGGTACTCATGAAGGTGCCATGTATGGTACCAAACTTGACACCATCCGTGATATCATAGACACTGGTGTAACGGCAATCTTAGATGTTGAACCTCAGGTACGTCGTGGAAACACAACTATAGGGACCTGAAAAGAAAAATTTAACAATAAAACAATAAATTGGTACGTCGTGTAAGCATAACTATAAAGTCTAATAAGCTAGTTGAGAGCTATAAGAAAGGTCTTTTTGTGGTGTCGCAGTAGCATCTCTTACAGATCTTTTGATAAAGTTCCTTATGAAATGCTGAAACTGTGTTTAGTTTGTCTTCAACATGCGAACACCCTAGCGGTAGAGTTACAGACTGGGGAGGTTGGCAGTTTACCAGATGGGCGAGTTTTTCAGCCACTATTTTGGTCAGTTGTTGGTGATACTCTACATTGTACATTGTACTCTAACCAGTGTTTGTGTTTACTCTCTTCTTCCCAGGCCCTCAAAATCTTAAGAACAGCAGATTTTACGCCGTATACTGTGTTTATTGCGGCGCCCTCCATCACGGGCTTGAATGAAATGAAAAATGCACAATCGCCAGGGGATTCGACTACAATGGCTGTAAGTACTAATTGTTTTAATTTCATTTGACTCTTTTTGGATCGAGTTGCCACGGGAGAAAAGAAAATTGGACTCCAAGGGTCGTATTCTAGGTGTGTCACCCAGGGCCTATGTTCTTTCCGAGAAGACGCGAAGGTTTTTAAACCGTTTGCAAATGTTAGAGCAAAGGCAGCACCTTCTTCTGCCGCTGTGGTCGAACGGTTAGCATGCACGACTCTTAATCCTAGAGTCGTGAGTTCGAACCCCGGTCAGACCACTGTGTTGTGCCTTTGAGCAAGACACTTTACCCGAGTCGTGCCAGTCAACTCAGCTGTAATAACAAGTTCTAGTTTTGGCTGGGAGCTAACCTGCGATGGATTTGTGTTCTGTCCAGGGAGAATCAAAGTCTGTCATCTGTTTAACACTACGGAAACTGGAAACCAGTGCCGTCCTAATTCGCCACTTGGCTCGAAGTGAGCCGTTTTAATGAAAATTCAGCTGGGAATCGAACCCATGGCTGACTGTTTGTTTGTTTGTTTTTTTTTGCAAACTGTGCTTATCAGACGGCAGGTGTGAAACTAATAGGTTATTGATAGTTATTGTAAATTATTGCGTTTTAAACTCTCAGTGTGCTTTTCGATTTCAGGATGAAAGTTTGCAACGACTGGCCAAAGAATCGGAAACACTACAAAAGGCTTATGGACACCTTTTTGATTTGACAATAACAAATAACGACATTGATGAGACGATACGTCTGCTAGAGGACTCTCTCGCCCGTCTTAACACTTCGAGTCAGTGGGTTCCGGTCAGTTGGATCTACTGATTTGTAGCATATATGGCGTACCTGACGACGGTCATGTGACCACAAGGGAGGGTCCTGCCCTTTACCGGTGGAACACGTTTGCGGCGGTTTTATTTGTTGTCATATTACATGGCAAAATTTTATGTTTCATTCACAAATTCCCAAAAATGCGCGACACCGTGAATTTTCTCTGTTTCCACCGGACCAAATTTTAATGAAATACAAAAGTGCGTCAAACCAGTGTTGGCTGTGACAGAACACTCATGTGAGACTATGTTTGAGTTGAAACTCGAGAAGAAATATGAGGTCGTATGGAATGCGATCTTATCAAATAACTTCTCGAGCAAAAGAGAAGATGGTGGACATTGTTTTTGCGTCAAAGCCAGTGCAGTGCACAAAGACGTTGAAAAGCAAGGGCAACGGACCTCAAAAGCTGTACTGAAGTTTTTAGTTATTTTTTACCTTCTGTCTAACAAAGTTTCCTTCCATTTATTATAGTATGACCTGGAAACTTCTCTCCGGGAATTAACAAAATTTTATTGCCAACTGCTCCCAAGTTTGAACCGTTCAGAATACGAATAGCCGTGGTGGTTCTGTGTGGTCAAACTGCTTTCAGCCCCAGTGTTGCTAAATTCTCTCAACTAGAACCACAGTTTTCATGTTACAAGTTTAGGAGAATTTTACTTTTCATCTTCAGTAGTTTGAACAAAATATTTGATCGATTCCCATTTTCTCATTACCAAACGTCTTTTTTTATATGAGTTATGCAAGGAGAATTTAGGTGCTAATAAACTGACTGGGGCTGAAAGGGATACAGAGAGTTTCGCACCTCGGATTTAGTTGATAGAACAGAGTGATAAAGTACTTAGTTACTTTGTCCTTAAAAAAAATTAATATTCCGACATCAATATTGAAACGACAAAATAACTTTCACTGTGTTCGGTAGAACATAAATGCACTGTACCTGTTTGAAGAAATTGGTTCTTGTTATGAAATTGGTTCTTGTTTTTTGCATTTTATACAAGCATTTTACGAGCTTGCTCTTCACCCAACCTCAGTACAAAAAGTTTTGCCATACAGTAAAAACCCGCGTGTAAGCTTGGTTTCAGTTCAATATTTGTCAAAACGGTTTTATAATTCGGGGTTTGACTAAGTAGGTTGTTAATGAGGTTTTCAATTTCTATCGAGGAGACATGGTTAATTATACTATAAAAAAGTAAAAACTGATTTTTGTCATTCGTTACAAACATTTTATTCACATCCATAAAATTGTAAGGGATTACAATGTATCGTTGGTGTATTTTAACCTCTTCGTTGAAGGACCAAGATACAGATACACGTTCCTTTTAGTTCAAGTTACGGTTAATGAGATTGTTTTTTTTGTAGAAAAGGGTTTTCGTATTTGTTTCATAATTACAGTTTATGTTGTTATACATGTGTGTGATTCGGGGGTAATAGGATCTTGCAACTACATCATTGAAAGTGTAGCGCTACCCTACAAATACTGAGAACCTGCTTTTAAAAATTCGCTCGGTAAACATATTCTTGTGATATTTTGGGGTATAAAAATGGCAAATCTCTGCCATCAGGTTAATTGCTAAATCCATAAGTTCTTACGCGCGGGTTTTTTCTGTAATTGGGATGATGGTACTTCGTTTCGGTCTGTAGCAATTAAATTCCTCGAACGCAACAGCCTTATGTAGTCAGTCCTATTACTTTACTCAAAAGGTTTGTCACGATTTCTATAATCGAGGTTAATTCTAGATTAATTCGACTCGACGTTATTACCGTATAAATAATTAGAAATATTAATATTCTCAGTCAAAAAATATTTTAGACTTTATGCAAGGTTTCAAAGTTCAAATTCGGCAAACCGAAGCAAGCACTCGCGAGCGTTCGCAATCAAGTTAAATTTAACCGATTTTAGTGTGGCTATAACTGAAAGTGATGGATAGTTGATTATCAACACCCTTCTTGACTCAAACTAGTGACTGGACTTGGTGTATTCCATGTGTTGAGGGCTGTGGTACAATTACTCAATATTTGCAATAAATGTACATCGCTATTATACAAACAAAATTTCCTCAAATAGATCATTTTGCGTCTCTTGGCTATAAAGTCGGGTAAACACTAGGCGATTTTATACGCCGATCGATGCGGTTGGAGAAGTTCGCTTAAATTCGTTTAGTGTGTCATCTATATTGCGATAAGACGTTTCGCTGACCGTAGCCACTGGCGTATACATTGGCGGAAGCTAAAAAAATGTTTTTCGGGGGGGGGGGGACAAAGTGGAACTTGTAATAGTTCGTTACAAAATCTGAAACTCAATTTCAAAAGTTGTTGTTAGAGAAAAAATTATTTGGGGGACCTGGCCCTCCCAACCAAATTATTTGGGGGGGGGCATTTCTCCCCTCCCCCCCCGCCCATTCCCCTCCAGTTCCGCCGCCCATGGCATAAAACCACCAATATCTAGCATGTCAGAAACGAACGAAAAAATACGCTACAGTTTACAGGCGGTCAAATTCGCTGCGATGGGCGTGTGAAATCGCCTAGTGTGTCTCCGGCTGAAACTGAACTTTAGCGAGTTATTTTCAAGTTTCGCATTAACGAGAAGCCTTCAGATTTTTTGGGAAAATGCCACTAGGTGTTTCAAGCAACGAGGATGGTAACGCATAAACGACGATGGATGAGAATAATGAAGATACAAACTGTACGTACGGAATGCACCGTGCTGGCCACCTGAACGCAGTCATCTTGAAAAATACGGCGTAAAAGAGAAGGTACTATAGAAAATTTTCACGCTCTTCCTAAAGGAACAAGCAAGAAAAGTGTTTTCGCAACTTCTTGATTACAAGGTAACTTGTGTAGTGTAACAGGAGAAATGCATGTGCCAATCGCAGTACACGCTTTTTTTTATAAGAACAACGAGGCTCAGATTGGCCAAAATTTATGAAAAATTAAAAACAAGCTGAGGCTTGGGCCCAATAGCTAAGTTTTTTTTTTTTTGAAAATTTAGGGAACTTCGATCTTTAACTAAACATTAAGGAATAAACAAGAAATGCTTCGCAGTTTATGATCGCTGGAAATCGTCTCGGGGAAAATGTCGGTGAATCCACCATAAATTCACAGGGATAAATTGACCAAATTCGTTTTCCAAAACAGTCATAAACAATACAATAATAGAAATAAGAACATTTAAGAACAATTTGAGGCTCAAATCGCCAAAAAAAATTAAGAACATTGAGCCTCGGACAAATTTACTGGTTCTTATTTTTAAAAAAAACGTGTATGAGTTTTTTGGGATGAGCCATTTACCGCATGAGCAAATCATGCTGACGTGGCTTTTCAGTTGCTCGAAACGACACCTAGTTCACTGATTTCACTGGAAACAATCAAATTTGAAACTTTATCGCTCGTAGTATAAATTGATTACAGAGTAGCAATAAAAACGAAGTGACAGCTTTTTGCTTACAAAATTTGTAGCAAGGTATAGTCTGGGAAAAAAGTATTCCCCCCCCCATCCTCGACCTCAAAATTTAAGAAAAATAAAAGAGAATGGGTGTGATAGCCCCCTCCCCCAATATTTTTATTTTTTGTAACTATGCCCTCTTCCCTGTATTCGAATCCGTTCTACGGCCCTTAGCTGAACCTTTGCGATACGTAGTTATTTGAATTTGATAGAGAACAACAAGTTTCTTCTCATTATTTGTCGTAACCACGACAAAGTACTTGCTTTGAACACTGAATCAGTGAAGATTAATGGCGACTACGTTAGGCAACACATGTAAGGAACATTTTTAAATTTGAAACACTTGTATAGCTTGTCTCGTCACCGGCCAGCTTGTAACATGCGTTTTAAAATTTAATACATGTGTGCAACCGAATTAAGGAACAAACCTTAATGTTTTGCACTAACGTATTACGAAAAATTCAAACGATTGAAACTAATTTTTAATGTAGGCGCCAAACTTTATAAAAACCTTTTTCGAACACCGTCAGGTTGTCCCAAGCGCATGCGCTATTAAAAGTATAGCCAACGGCGCGACGTGACCAATTTCTTTGGTTTTGTGTGAGGAAACTGATTGTCTTGGATGATTTAACGCCTACAAGAAATTGTCTACTCATGGAAGATATTGAAAACGTGTGCCTCGAAGGCACCCGAGAAATTCTTCAGTTCTGGAGAAACCATGGACCAAGCGCAAATCTTGCAACACAAATTTGCCGCCGTTTGAAATCAAGCCAGCGTTTTGCAGAGCTAGAAAGTTTCTTGTCGGAACTTCCAGAAGAGAAAGAATATCAAACAGAGGAAGTAATTCGCTCTAAAATTTGCATTGCATGGATGAAGAGGAATTGCAAGCTTGTTTACAAATTAATCGAGGTGTGAAGCCAATTTACAGATAAAACACCATGCTTTATTGAGTACCTTTTCACGTTCCACGTGAGTCAAATGTTGAATTCGTGTTGATTCATGGTGCGCTGTTAATTTTGTATACACAGGAAAACTCCTTTTCAAATGGCGAAGACCTCATTGAAATTTGGGACAAAGCCCATTACTATGAAGGGGAGGAAAACAGAGGGAAAACCCTATCGAATTTGGCCAAGTTCAGAATTCGGCAAAGGTGAGTTTTACAGCTGTGTTCGTTAATACCATTCCGAAGAATGTTACTCATGTCTGGGAAAAATTGACGTGTAATGTTTTTGCTTATATCAGCATTAAAGCGAAGAAGAAGAAAAAAGAATAGAAAAAAGTTGTTGTCTATTTGTGTTTTTGTTTCCTAACAAAGCTGAAGTTGACACAATGACCGGCATTCTTTAGTGTCGTGTCATACGTTTCGAAGTTTTGTATTTTTAGTTGATAACTACAACAACATTGAAATAATGCCAGTTAAGTTGTTTAAACACAGACTGAAAGCAACGACGGCTGTTTCTTTACGACCTTCATTCGCTTCTTTTCCAATTAACGACTTCCGATTCAAGTAAAATTTTATTTCTTCCAGCGCACGTGTAACTTTTCTCAAACCAAGAATTCCGTTTCATTTTTTTGTATTTACTGTTTCTATTTTTAAAAAAATCCACTATTTTGTCATGGAAAATATCTTGACCTATATCAAGATCGCATTACCGAAACTTATTTCGCCATAAGTCGCCTTTGCTTTATCAGTACAGTATCAAAACAACTAGGTGTCGCTGTATGTCCGTCCGGCCACTGATGAGAAGTTTGTTTTACTAATCAATTGTTAGTGTGCCGTTTAATATTGTCGGTTTATTCAACTCAGCCTCAGGATGCATTTGATGATTTTTAGAGAGGCCGGTTCAGCTATATTTCTGAAAAACTTTCGTAGCTCCGTTTTCAGTCGTAGCGTTTGAATTGTGTTACATCTCTTCTTTGAAAGAATTCTCCCTTCACGAAGTGACCGTAATATTGTAACACGTGACGCTACTGACGTCTGATACAGCCAGATGTTTTTTATTTCACAAGTAACACGTTAACATCCATCAGCATTCGAATTCTATCAAATTCCACTTTTCTAGTTCACTTAATATTATGAAGAAACGTAAACCGGAGTCTTTACGTTTCTTCCTTCGTCAAAATTTGCGCGAAGCGTATTTGAGCCAAGCCTTCAAAACTGCTTCTTTAAGAGTTTCTCCCTCAGCCACATCCCGTTCATAATACTCTCTCTTTCAAAACTTATCAGAGAATCAGAGAAAATAGTGAGGGGATGAATCAGCTCCCCCCCAGCCTCATTCCCTAAATGAACTTATCAGGGAATGAACCACCCTTCCTCCCCTCCCCCCAAAGCCAGATTCTCTCTTTTAAAACTTATCAGGGAAAACAGTGAAGGGGATGAATCACCCATCCCCCCCTTAGCTCCATTCCCTAAATGATCTATCTTTCAAAATTTAGGCAGGTTAGGCAGAAGCATAGCCAGTATCAACGGCAAAGTTTAATCTCAGACCCTAGTTGTTCAAAGAATGGATAGCAGAGTCGCATTTCATTGATCTAGTGTTAGGAAAACCAACTGTCACATCTACTGGATATCTTAGTGGTTTCTTGGGCGGATGCAAATTGTAAGGCGCGATAGAGAGTTGTATATTTTGCGGTCAAGTTGGAAACTACCGTTCTCTGGGAAAAAGAGTACGCAAAGCGGGATATCGAAGAGCGGGATGGGGGAAATCAAAGGTCGAAGAAAACTTGGAAGCCGATTCAGCCTCAAACCATAAACACAAATTAAAAGAAAACACTGAATGGGCACTAAGATGTGTTCAATTAAGCAGTATCATGACACGGAAGAAACGCCAGAAAGGGCGGGAGGTGGGTGATATAGCCACAGGACAAGAAAGGTATCGGGAGGGTAGGATATCAAGGTAAGTAAGTAAGGGTACGGGAGGCGGGGCGTTCTGTTCCCCTTCCACCCCTTTCCCTTTACAAGTCCCCTTAGATTACACTGTTTTTTATTCTGTTTCAGGTATAAACCTCCTCACAGTATTTGCCCTTCTGGTGTGAGGAAAAAACAAACCCTCTCCGGACGAGCTACACAGATACTATATAGCTGGTTAGAAAAACACATCGATTATCCATATCCCTCGAAAGAAACCAAGTTTGCTTTGGTACACCAGACGGGGCTGACAAAAGCCCAAGTAAGTTTTATTTTAGCCAGTACAGCGGCTGATATTTAGGGAAGGGACCAAGCGTTAAGGCAGGCGAGCCGCAATGGTGTTGAACGTGCGAGCGAAAGAATTATTTTACTCGCATGTTCAACATAGTGGCCCGCTCGTGTGACACTTGTTCTCTCGCAGAAAGGGTTTAGATGGACATTTATAAACTGTTTTGATGGGCCTTGATTTCACAAATAAGAGTTACTGCAATTTTGCTGGGAACAAACTGGTTTTACTTTGTTAATACGTTAATTCAGTCCGGTTTTGTTTCACTGTATCGCGGTCGTTTATCGTCGTAGCTCAACTTAGGGCCTGTTCATATGGGCCCGGTAGGTTGGATGGCCCGCTTGGCGAGATCTGGCTGAACGCCTATAACATTGTTCCGTTCATATGTGGAGGCGAGCTGGCCCGCTCGGTGGGATCCCGGTACAAGGCTACCGAGATCCCAGCTACCGGGCCAGACAGATTGGCGCCGCACCAGCCCACTGTCCCATATGAACAGCCCATCCCACCTACTGCGATAAAATAATTGCTAACTGCGCATGCTGAAATGAGTTTGCTGACCAAAATAAATGCGGTCACGCAAGAAAAGTAAACGTGCGATCGTGGTTTGGCATCATGGCGGAAGCTGCAGAAAATATATCTGTGTTTGAAAGCAGTTCGTCAAAAGAGAAAAACACGAAGAGAAAATATTTCCGATAGGAGGATGAGATGATTGAAAAATTGATCGATTCATTTCTGGTATATAGAGCGTTGATGGCGTACAAAGGCCTTGATTTTGACGCTGACAAGCCTGCTCAGTATAAGGAAGTTCGTATTTCAATGGCCAAGATTTACAGTGAAGAGGACATTTCCCTCTTTGGGCCGGTCACTGCCAGGACTTTACCGGATAATTTCGCTTATCTTTCTCAAAACGAGCAGAATGCTTTGAAAGAGCAACTGAAGGATGACAAAAACATGATCATTAAAGGAGGAAATAGAGTGAACGAGTATATAGTAGAGTACGGATATTCAAGCGCCAGTGATTACGTGACAAAACACATCCCATGTGAACGCGCGAAAAAATTCGTCCCACCTACCGGGATGGCCCGCCTCCATATGAACAGGGCCTTAATGTTTAATAAAATGACAGAGATTTTTCAATGTGGATGAAGATACTTGGTAAAATTGTTCAGTTGTCTCACGATTTGATTCTTCGAGGACCGCGTCCAGGCGATGTGTAGAGTAGACCGTGATCTCGTTAGCTTCAATAGGCGTCGGATCGGCGCGTTCTAAAAAGCGCGCGGTATCTTGAAAGGATCTGTCACGTGTTTGATGTTTGACCAAGCCTTAACGCCGATATACACAGGGCAACGTTTGCCTAAAACTGTTGCATGCAACTCGCTTGCAATAAATTTTAGCCGCCATTTACACGCGTGCAACTTTTGGCCTTGCAACACAAAAAATCGTTCGTAATTGTCTCGGAAAATGACGGACACCCGGCAAACTGCGCTATTCAATGACTTTTAAAGCAAATTGTCTTGCGACAAAGAAATCGTGGACAACATGTAAAATCTGTGTGGGTTAAGGAATGGTTGAAGCGAAGAACAGATCAGGGTTTTATAACAGCTACCGAAAGAAAGCTACCGAAGATATTGAGGTTGGTCAGAAATTGAAACAAAAACGTATACTACAGGCCTCACCATTCAGACAACTTCGTTGCAAAAACGCCGAATTTGCATACAACTTTAAAATATGTTTCATAATCTCACAACTTTTTAAAGTTGCATACAATAGTTTTAGGCTTTATTTACACGAAACAATTCTTGTTGTATGTATGGCGTACGCGGGCTGCACGGAACAGTTGTAGGTAAAAGTTCCACCGTGTAAATCGGCCTTTAGAATACGGTCAATGACTGAGAAAGCGCAAGGAAGGGACCTCGATGCCGCTGTGATCCCTGTTAATAGAGCTCTTAAGCAGGACACGTCCGTGTTGCCACGGAGACCAACCAGAAATCAAATGTCAGTAGTTGACGCGTACTTGCACACGTCATGCGGTCGTGGTGATCGCCACGGAGGCCGCAAAGACGCTTCTCATCTCCGTGACGATCAACACGACTGCATGACGTGTGCAAGTACGTGTCAACTCCTGAAATGGCCCCCCTGGCAACACGGTCTTCTCGTGCTTGAGGTCTCTAATGTTGAAAGTTCCTTGTTACCCACTCGTAAGGCTAGAAAACTCTCTATGATAACAGGTAAACACGTGGTTTGCAAACGCAAGACGTCGGCCTAACAGACACAGAAAGGAGCGGAAACTGCGACTTGCTAAGAGAGGAAAAAGTTCGTTGCTACTAAACAAAACTATGGTTCCTTTAAAGTCCAATGTGTCAGCACCTTCAAGCATAAGGTGAACTACTATATTTTTGCTTGTGTTATTTATTGTGTATGCCAGTTCGCTTTTTCGTGTCTATCAACTATTTCCAATTTATATTTGACTTGTAAGTACTCTGTTATCGCAAAAATATTTCCCGAGTCAGAATTTGTTCATTCAACATTTGTTTTGGTAAACTGTTTACTTAGTGCTTTTTTGGCTAAATACTTGTTTTACTTGTTGAAATACTTACTATCTCATTTTAAATTGATATAAAAACCACTTGAATAATGTTTGAAAAAATTATAAAGGCTTTAAAAGTTAAAAGTTGTATAAAAACCAAACGCTTTCGACGTAGAACTTTCAACTTTTACAGCCTCAATAACTTTAACCGGCCATTTAACTTTAAGCGAAAAAAAAAACTTGAATACTGTATATATTGTATATAATTTACTCTAAAAATACGTTTCACGTTCGATAGAGAGAAAGGAGCGCAGTAACACAAATCAAACAGTATGTTTCAAGGGGTGATTTCAAACTAGTAATTTTCATAGCAGCTCTCAAATACGTTCCTCCTTTGGCCGGTTACTTTGTTCTTTGTTATGATTATAAATTGGAATTTTCACTTGTGGCTTTAGAGTCGCAATCGTGCGTAAATCTCGGGTGTTTTCAGTGAATTTACCTGTTTACTAAACTGTTAATTTTTCAGGTTCCAGGATCAAGAACCGGCAATACAATACCAGGGAACAGCTACTAGTTATTTCCTGCCGAGCCCCCTCGAAATTCCGCATCCCATTTCCCAAGCGTGTTCTTTTGAACCAGGTCAGCTAGGAAACACTTTTCGTTATTATAACACAGCCGGTACTAGCTAGATTAACAAGGAGTAAAATTGTTTTCGTAGAATTAAGACATAGACTTACTTAGACTCTAAAGCCACAATTACACTACACGGAACTTTTGGTATAGTCGGCAAGTGTAAAAAAAGTACGCATACAAAAAAAAATGGTTCGGCCTGGATGGATTTTGTCGTGTAAACTACTTTGCCCTATCGGTGCATTAGCCCATTAGCACAGGCGAAGACGTAGAACGAGATGGTGAAATATCTAATGAACCAACAGCTCAAAGTGATCAAACTGAGAGAAAGAAAGTGTTTTTGAGGAAGTAAAAACACAGAACGAAGCACCGAGATAAAAGCCTATGAAGAGAACAACACTTACAATTTCTTCGAGCCGTAATCTTTTTATTTGGCACTCATACCATTTTGGGCCGAACTAAAAATTCCGTATAGTGTAAATAGCCTGGCGGTACTCTTAACAACTTGTAACAATAGAGTGTTGTGGTTTGGATCGTGATAGTTATGAACGTCGGTATAGTTGACGACCCCGTTCCATTTGGATCTAAAGATGAAGTGACTGGAGTTCGTGGTGGTAGAAATAATATAAAGAAGATAAAAGACATAGCAGCGCAGTAGGTTCGTCGGCCAGGTACAAGATCTTCGTGCATGGGCGGAGTAAGCTAAAAAGTTTTCAGGAGGGCACAGTGGAATAAAATCTGAAAGTCTTTCGAAGAGAAGGAATAAATACAGTTATTGAATTCAGTTTTGTGGTTTTTGCTTTCTTTGTTTTCTTTGTTTTTATTAAACAATGAAAAAAGAATTATTTTTGGAATATTGTTCATAGGTTCCCGTGTTACTGGCAACATTGTAATAAAAAAACGGAAAAAATAGTTTTCTTTATTACAACAGTTTTTACTGAAATGCTCTTTGAAAGGCCATCGTTTTACATCTTCCAGCTATAGAATCTCTGTTTAAACCAAAGTTCAAAACACCGACTACTGCTCCGGAGTAAAGTGGATCATCCAGCTTTTCTTCTATTGTTAATACTATACCGATTATTTAATCTAACACTAGATGCGTTCTTCTCTTTGTTTGATATAGCACCCAAGTTCCTGGACACCAAATCCTGCGCAGTTCATTTCAAAACAGAGAATGGGACTACATTCGTTAACCAGCCGTTATTCCCTTTTCCAGAACAGTAAGTCGGTGTATGAAATCGTTTAGTTTCCCATCTGTCAATTTTGATAAGTGTTATATGCGGATTTCAGTACAAACAAAAATTAATAACAATGATTTAAAACCTTTTTCATAATAGCTATAAATCCAAACCTAAAATAGTTCATTTGCATTATTTTGGAAAGAAGACGTTTTTCGCGAACAATACTTACCAGTCGGATCAGGGCTAGGGAAGAGATTCTCGTTAAACACGATTACTTACCAGTCGGATCAGGGGTAGGATAAAAATTCTTGTTTAATACGATTACTTACAAGTCGGATCAGGGGTAGAGTAGAAATTCTTGTTAAACACAATTGTCAGTTGGATCACGGGTAGGGTAGGAATTCTTGTTAAACACGATTACTTACCAGTCGGATCAGGGCTAGAGTAGAAATTCTTGTTAAACACGATTACTTACCAGTCGGATCAGAGCTAGATAGCAATTCTTGTTAAACACAATTACTTACCAATCGGATCAGGGCTAGAGTAGAAATTCTTGTTAAACACGATTACTTACCAGTCGAATCAGAGCTAGATAGAAATTCTCGTTAAACACGATTACTTACCAGTCGGATCAGGGGTAAGATAGTAATTTTTGTTAAACACGATTTCTTACCAGTCGGATAAGGGGTAGAGTAGAAATTATAGTTAAATACGATTACTTACCAGTCGGATCAGGGGTAGATCAGAGTAGAAATTCTAGTTAAACACGATTACTTACCAGTCGGATCAGGGGTAGGATAGAAATTCTTGTTAAATACGATCACTTACCAGTCGGATCAGGGGTTGGATAGAATTTCTTGTTAAATACGATTCTTTATCAGTCGGATCAGGGGTAGGATAGAAATTCTTGTTAAATACGATTACTTATCAGTCGGATTAGGGGAAGGGTAGACATTCTTAATAAATAAGATTACTTATCAGTCGGATCAGAGCTAGATAGAAATTCTTGTTAAACACGATTACTTACCAGTCGGATCAGGGATAGAGTAGAACTTCTTGTTAAGTACGATTACTTACCAGTCGGATCAGAGCTAGATAGAAATTCTTGTTAAACACGATTACTTATCAGTCGGATCAGGGGAAAGGTAGAAATTCTTGTTAAATACGATTACTTACCAGTCGGATCAGAGTAGGATAGAAATTCTTGTTAAATACGATTACTTACCAGTCGGATCAGGGGAAGGGTAGAATTTCTTGTTAAATACGATTACTTATCATTCGGATCAGGTGAAGGGTAGAAATTCTTGTTAAATACGATTACTTACCAGTCGGACCAGAGCTAGATAGAAGTTCTTTTTAAACACGATTACTTACCAGTCGTATCAGGGGTAGGGTAGAAATGCTTGCTAACTCGATTACTTACCAGTCGGATCAGGGGAAGGGTAGAAATTCTTGTTTAATACGATTACTTACAAGTCGTATCAGGGGTAGGGTAGAAATTCTTGTTAACACGATTACGTACCAGTCTGATCAAGGGAAGGATAGAAATTCTAGTAAATACGATTACTTACCAGTTGGATCAGGGGAAGGGTAGAAATTCTTGTTAAACACGATTACTTACCAGTCAAAAAGTGTACTGCTATTATGAGCAACAGTGGTTTTGTAACGAGAGGCAAGTCGTTGTTCTTTACGTTTGGTACTCACCAGTTTTTAAAAGCCAGGGCCCGGTTGGTCAAAAACAAATTAGCTCTTCCCAGTGTAGACTTTCAATCCATGGTCGTGATTCTTACAATCCGTAAACAGACTTTGTTGGGAAAATTGTGACAAAATTGTTTGTAATTTTTGTGAAATTCTGAGCAGTGTTTGAAATCAAAGCAAACCTTTCACTGTAAAGATATTTCCTTAGTCCAATGTTAAAGCTAGCCGACTTTTGAACAAACGGGTCATAATAAATTGACGTAGTCCCTAAACTATTTAGAATTTTTTGTCACATATACAATTTAACATGTTTAGCAGTAACACCAAACAGTAAGTTATTTTCTCTTTTGTTCGGTGTTCTCTTCCCCAGGTGCTTTGTACCAGTACCCGGTCTCTCTCCGGCGTTTCCGTTTTCCGATGTACCCAGAGGGCATGAGAGCCAAGCTAAAGGGAAACAAAGTCTATTCATCCCTAGCAACCATCACGTGACTGCTCCTAGTGATCACGTGAAGCGTAGCAATCTATTTACGACTCCAATCGCGCCATTCTTCGTTCTTCCTACTTCTACCGTATTAAGACCTGGCTTTCATATGCTACATCCGGGTGCCCATTTGGTACAGCCTTGCGTGACACCCCCAAACTGTTGTGTTACTAACACCAATGACTTTGGGTAACATGCACTGTTACACCTATTCGCGTGCCGAAAAACTCCGGCATACGGATACAATAACAACCACCTGAAGCTAACTACAGGTTTTGAATCGTGTTGAATATTTTTATTTAAAGGAGAGATATTTTAAGCCCTTTCGTGCAAATGTTTATCGTTATTTATTAACTACCTAAAAAGCGAAAGCATTTCTTGAACGCGTTTCATGTACGTTATTGTTTAAGTTCTTGTTGTACCAAGTCACCCGCAAAACCTGCCGTGGTCGCAAAGGTTCATTTTCAAGTTGTTCTTGATTGTTCATTTAAATCAATCCAACTCAGTTGTTACGTTAGTGTTAACGTCATTCAAAACGTTTTGTTTTAGTTAGAACGTTTTTTCATTGTACTTTTGTTGGTTTTATTATTTTTAATGCTCCAAATAAAACGAGCCTTCTTTCAACATTAAGGAGTAAACGTGAGAAAGAATAAAAAAATTAAAAACTCAACGTCTTCAAGGTTTTTGTGTCCTGATGTAGTACAGAGTTACAAACCCGCAAAACAGCGTTATTTTTTTCTAAGATACTTCTTCTTATTAACAGACTTTTAAAAAAGATTTAAAATAAAAATAACGTTAAAATTCTACGTTTTGAAGTTTTCAAGTAACTTTAAATTTTCAAACAACAGTTCAAAAAAAAGCTCCATTGTAAGTTTTTCTTGATAATGTAGTCCGAATGAATTTTAGCGTTATTCTTCGTTTCGAATAGTTTTTCTTAGCTGGAAAAAAACTTGTTCTGTTTTGACAGAAGCTTTATATCAACGTTAAAGGTAAAACAAATCAGTATGAGGCAAGTTTTTTCAGTGATAAACGGAGTTCAAGCTACTTTTAAGATATTGACACACCTGAATGCCACACAAAAAGTTCAGTCTGGTTCAATGTCGAGACTTTTTCATACACTCTTTATTAGAACTTGCAATTTTAGTGCTTAGAATTCTGGTACAAGGAAGTAAAGCCTCTGCTAACAAAACAAACCACTTTATTATTCGAACCCGTCTCAGTCTCCCCAGGGGAGGGGGGTACTCTTTATATTGGGGTGGTAGGTATGACCGTCGCATTTTTAGGGGTTAAAATTGTCAGGTCGGTATTTTGTAGGGGTTGTTAAAAGAAACCCTTTGTTAAACCAAGAACCTAGTATTTTTTAGGAGTGTAAAACACAAAGCTATACTGAGACTGCTTGCAGTCCCGTGTTTTAGCAAACATACGTACTGAACAAGAGGTAAGGACAAAAGTCCTTTGACGAACGTCCAGTTACACACGCGCCTTTATTTAGTGCATATCAGGTTAAGCGCAACATGAAGGGACAAACCATTTTTAGGGTAATTTTCAAACGGGGAGGTATTTTGCTTTGGTATTTTTTAGGTTATTTAGGGGATTTGTCGGACGGCCATCCCTTTTGACCCCGTTACGTCATCATTGCACGCTTCAAGTCTAAAAAAAGTAACAAAAACGGCAAAAAAAGGTTTTATTGTCAAAAACTACAATTCCTAAAGGATTCTACTTTTCATCTGGAACTTAAAAAATAAGCTTTATTGGGATTTTAAAGTTCCTTAGAAAAATATAAAATCCAATTCCTCCACGGTGGAATTTGTGAGTATTTAAATCTTCATCAGCGGTACCTTGATTACCGGAGAAGAGAACAAAAGGAGATCACGTTGGAATGTTTTTTGTTGCAAACTCCGTTTAATCATATGCTAAGCTCAACAGTTTTCAAACATGGCGCTGGAAAGTTTGATACCTCGTGGTTATGAAAACAAGTTTAGTCGTCGATTTGAACACCTCAAGCCAAGCTCTGTCCAACAAAGCGTCACCATCAGATAACCGGTCGAGGTAGGTCAATATGTGTTACTGTATTTGTACAAAATAACCCGAGAACTTACTTTAAACCATTCATGTGTAGAGACAGGTTCAAAGAGACTTTAAGACATCACTGTATAATTTATCTTCACTGAGTGTTTTGCTATTTAAACGCTAAAATTTTGATTTTGTTTATTATTCGAACTCGGCGTCTTATTGAAAGCGTATAGGGACGTTTGTTGGTTTAAAGTTTTGTGGAACGAGTTGATAAAACAAAGCATTTAATTGCACTTTGAATATAACAAAATCCAGAGTGAGCTGATAGTTTCCAGAAATATAGAAGGAAAGATAATCCGAATAGTGATATTCACTAAATCAAACTAGAGGCAATATTTCGGTTTATTATCTTTAAAAAATCTTCAGGCCGATGACATATACCAAAAAAGCGCGGATTGTAAATATGTCTTTTCTGTAGATCGACAGTCCGTCTTGGTGAATATCTATATCTAAGAAATGTGGGGTAGTATTCTCAAAAGAGTCAAATGTAAAGCGAATATTAGGATTGAATTTGTGAAATTCTTACAAAATACCTGTTATTGAGCTAGGCTTGACTAGAACGAGCGTATTATCGACATATCTACAGTAAAACTTGATTGTATTACTGTCAATAACTCCGTCAATTTGTTCAAATAAGACATTGTTACAAGACGACGGAGTTAGTATGGGTGGAAGCTTAGGCCCAGTACTCGCGAACAATATTATGACTGAATTTGAAGATAAAGTAGTCAGAAAACTTATTGACAGTAATACAATCAAATTTTACTGTAGA
>JAOBAT010082697.1:0-19093 GCA_026413305.1 Hydrozoanthus tunicans
AATAGTAAATTCTTATTGTTAATTTTAATATAGTTGGTGCGATGCTACTGGTTTTACCGACTTAATAAAGATGATGATGATGGTTTAGTTTGCAGAACTGCTGGTAGATTGACAGAGGTAGGCCAGATCTCTAGTTAAATCATACACAAAGTACTGCCGCTTTAATCTATGAAAAGCATCTATCTGATATACCAGTGCATGTCTGTTATTTTTCAGAATTTTCAGAATATGGTTTGTTGTTGTTTGGTGATGTTACAAAAAGATTTTGATATTTCCATAATAATACATGAGCTGAGTTAGACCCGCTTTTGCAGTTAATAAAATATTAAAACTAAACAAATAAGGAAAGGTTTGATTATAGAAAAAACGATCGAATCCAAAGAAGATAATTTGAAAGAAGAGTAAGCATTTTGTATATGTAGATAGAAATCTGTAAAGAATTTCGTATTTACATAATTATATATAACTCTTGCGAGTTAAAATCTATGTTGTTATTCGAATTTGGTATGTTTTTCATAGTTGCCTGACAAGATTTTTGTAAACAGTAAATCAATTATTACTCGATAAGGGATTACGCTTGCCTTTAATGGAAAAGAAAGCTGACATTATAATCGCCACTTGTCATAGCTAGATCTGTAGTCCGTACATATTTGGGGCTGAATTTGCTAATTCACAGTAGTCGTATGTTTGGCCAGGCGTGGCTGTTTAAGGGTTAAATAAATGAACTTTAAAAGACAGATCACCTTTTATAGTTTTTAATGTTAAGAATTTAGTTTGAATCTTAGCAATATTCAAGCCTTGAATTTAAAAAATAAAACACAGACAAGCATAAGTATAAGCGTTTGAACACAAAAGTAGAGAAGTTGGAAGACTTAGCAAAGCGAGACTAGACCGAACATTAACACTCAGTTTGTTTTTCTGCCTTTGAATTATAATTTTGAGACAGTGAAAACCTTGACTGACTGTTTTATAGTCTTTCGTGTTACAGCTGCCGAGCGATAAAAAAATTGAAGTATAATGAGTTCCTTAGATAACAGCTTTCTTTCGATATAGAATTATTCCTTTTCTATTTGTCCTTCGAGATCCTGTTTTCATGGTTTACGAGCAAATCCTCGTCAACATTGTCTATGAACTTTCAATTACCATTAGGATACCGGGCTCATCGCCGTTTGGTAAGCCCAGTTGGTAGGGAGCCAGTCTAGATCTGCCGGTTCACTAATTCCCGGTGTACCGGCCCTTCACTCAGGGTCTTAAAATAACTGAGGAGAAGGTGCTGCCTTTGCTCTAACACCTGCAAACGGTTAGACCTTCGCATCCTATCGGATAAGGACGTTAAACCGTAGAACCTTGCAATTCCTGGTACGTTCAAAACTTCAAGATATAAATGTTATGATCAGTGTCAATTTCGATGTTTGTCTTAGGATGAGGCCCGTCGACCGGAACAAAATTGATACTGAGGGGGTTGCGGAGGGGGTGGGGGGGGGGTCTTTTCTTAATACTTGACAATCAAGGGTTCATTTTTTGTCACCAAAATGTAGAAAAAGACGTAAATGAACCTTATTTGACAATATGATAAGAGTTAAGTCAATATAGAAATAAAAACAAATAAAAAATAAAATGGTATCATCCTGCTAGGGATAGAATTAGTTGTAATGAGTGCAGAAAATGTATCAGCAGTTAGTTTAGTGGGCAGTATTTTCAAATGGACATTTACACTCAAATTTTTACCGCTGCAGCTTTAAAAGCATTAGAAATTCCCCATGTTGCAATATGGCAAATTAATAAACAGTTTGGAAGTGGTGGTTAGTATTCAGCTTTAGTATCTGAGTGGAGTTTTTTCAGCTCGATAGCCTTGACTTTCAGAATAACTGAAATTTAAAAATTTATCTCCCCTCCCTCCCCCCTGTCTTAATGTTAATCTCTCTCTCAGTCTCCCCTTATCCTGGCTGAATTTATCAAAAAAATCGAACACGATAATGTCTTGAACGCAAATGACTACACGACGCAAGATAAACTGGATTTTGGGTTACTTGTTTAGAGATGTACTCGGGTAACAGACGTCACTCTCGGTGTGTATAAAGAAAACCTGAATGCAGGCCTATTACAACAACATCATTTTTGGGCAGGTTTATTGGCAATATTTCGAGTAGCCGTGCTACTCTTTATCAAGCCAAAGCTTGAAAGAGGTGAAAATATAACGGTTTTCAATACTTTATATACAACATCAACTAAGCCAATTACAGTGAAGAAGAACAACACGTTCAGTAAGCCGTTGGTGAGCTCGAGTGCTTACAGTGACTATATACTACTTGTCCGAAAAATTGAAAATATTTTTTTCCTCTTAAAAAAGGTCAGCTAATGTCAAGCTGAATTTTTATATATTGATGAAATAAGACTCACTTTTTAAAGTAGATTTTGTAAAATTCTCGCGATATGTTTCTAGATACTCAGGCATGTGTTTAGGCAAAACCCTGGGCAAACACTCCAGACAGCCTTGTCTCACAGCCAGCCGACGAGGGGGAAGTTTATTGCATTTGATGTATTGTGTTGCAACGATTATTTGACACTTTAAGATTTCGTTTGAACAGAGCTAAAATTAGCTAAAGGCTGTCGGCTAAACCTTAATTGCTACACGCCATAAAGTTACTTTCTAAAGTTTTTAAAAGCGCACTAATCTAACAGATTCGCTGAAAACAAGGCAATTCCATTTTGGAGACGCTTTTAAGATTCGCACGCTCAGCAGTTTTTACCTTAACGACGACAAAATGGTTGGTTTACATAAGTTTTATGAGCTCTTGATTTTGATAATCGCTTTACTATCACTATCTTCAGGTAAGATTGGTTTTTTAAATCTATGTACTAGTTATGATCGACGAGCAACTAGCTAGCTATAGGCATTTACTGATACAACGACGCTTCCATATTGAGATGGAAAGTACTGTCAAGCCCTTGCATGACGTTAAGGTTACCATTTTGTTATCAGCAAAAGCTTAGTTTTTGTTTGGTTCCACTAAGTACTGTTTATCACAAGCGTGATCTCATCATGTCCAGTAAGAAAGATCTCTGACTCTTACTCTCCAAAAAATCTCTTGCTAATCGCCCATTATGCTTATATCTACTCTCTGGAACAATCTGCCTGCTGACTTGGCATTCGCACCTGTCCAACAATTGAATCAGTTATTCAAATCCAAACTGAAAATTCACCTTTTTCAATATTGCTTTCACTGAACCATATTTTACTAGTTTTAGCTTTCACTAACTGCACTTGATATAGTATTTTACTAGTTGTTTGAGCTTTATTAATTTTGATCGTATAGTTTTTTTCATTATTATCAATTTGATCTGATTTATTTACATGTTTCCTACACTTGTCATCCGCTGATGGAACACTAGATGACCATGAACTTGCGTACTATAAAAGCATTGTTGTTATTATCATCATTATTACACCTAGCTCCTTTGAACTGTACATTATCGATAATTAGCGAAAGTTTCCAGTTATGAGGCCACTCAGCGCGTTCACATGACCCCCGAGAAATAAAACAGAACCATTGTAGCTTAACCAAAATCTCTTTAACTTATTTCAGCTGCCATCACTCCAGAACCAACGGTCAACAATTCATGTAAGTTTATTTTCTTGACTGTAGTCATAACCGCTGATACATTACAGTTGCAGCCATAATGCCACAGTAGTCGTAAACTCTCTTATAACATATATAGAGGACTAAAAAAACAACTACTTCGATTTGATTTGATATCAACAGGGACCACTTTTTTCTTAATTCAGGGCAAAATTACTTGGCGCTGACTTTAAGCTGGTAGTCTTCCGAAATTTGCCGAAGGTTTTTCGAAAAGATTTTAGAAGTCTTGAAAATACCATACCTTCGAAACGTTTTCTATCGAAGCGACTTGGGCAGTTTTGGAAAATGAAAACACTCGAGAAATTAATCCTAAATTTTACAAACTATAACTAGAGTCAAATGCAAGTGCAACCGATATGATGATGAGTTCACAATCTATATAGTCATAACATAAACTGGGGATGCTTAGTATCAGCGATACACGTTTGAAAAACTGTTCGATTGCAGTGCCCTTCCGCCATATGGGCTGCTTCGTTGATAAAAGCAAGCGAGTCATGCCGGAGTATTTAGGAGAAGTTAAGAGTCCTTGGGAGTGCTACCTCAAGGTTAAAGCCAAGAGTTGGCCTGCGTTTGGTACACAGTATGCCAAGGAATGCTGGTCAAGTCCAGACGCTGACAAGACGTATGACGACTATGGTACAACTGACACATGCAGGAACAACATGGGGGCTCAATGGGCGAACGACGTGTGGCTGCGCACTGGTAGGTAAAAATCTTCTGGCGATTGGCCAACACGTGCACTAACTGTTGGGCTACCTGCGGTGAGCCACGTCAGGATTCGGTCTGTTTTTCTGTTGTTGACCCCACAATGCCTTTCGGTGCCAGCCTTGACACATGTTTTGGTTTTTGGACTCATAAGGTCCGTTTCTTGTTCGATCGTGGTAAAGGAAAGAAGAAAAAAACCCCTTAAAGTTAAAAGCGTTTTTGTTTTTCTTCCAAAATTAACTCCAATAGTACTGTTGAATCCATTGGTTTAGAACCGAGGTGACTTGAACAATAGGTAGCCCACGGTGCGGTGGCCCAGCGGACGCTCTTTGCGCCTAGCTAACTTTTGAGGGCTGGCGTTTCCTCTCCAAACCATACAAGGGAAAACCCGCAATGTGGTCGCATTTTATCATCCATGATACTTCTTTGAGCTTTATTTCTACATCATTTCAAAAGTGAAACCCGTTTCAAGCACCGTGCTACGGTCGCTCTTTATAAAGCTGAGTTAATTTAGCATGCACGGCGTCTAAAACAAACCTTGATTAGCTTGAGCCGTGTAGCACGGGTCAGTTTGTTATGTTAACCGACTATGGCGAGGGTTGGTTTCAAACGCCATGCTGAAGGCGTGCTGACGTTGGACTTTCTGAGTTCAGGCGGGCTTAGCTCAATTCAGTGTAGCATGGCTGGCGCATGGAGTAGCGTTTGAGTCGGGCCTAAACGTTTAATTACCTATACCATACCCGAAGACACTATTTACCTTAGGACTTTATTTCACTGATGGTATGTTAATTTATCTACAGTGAAGATGATAACAATTTTAAAGTTAAACATTTTTTTAATACAGTATATAGAGTGTTTAGAAAAGAAACCCACGGCAGCGCGACTTCCTTGTGAACAAGGGTGAAGCTACAGTTGATAGCTAAATGTTCTAAACATCGTATATAGTGTGTGATAAAAGTTTTAATTTAAAACTTATTTCACTGATGGTAAACCAACACTTTTTCTTTTTATACCTCAAACAGATTTGACAGATTCATCCTGTAACGTTCTTGATGTGCAGGAAGAATGCAGCTGGGTTGAGAACAAAGCCTCAGTGCCATTGGTCAGCGGCATACTCGCTCTTACTTGCTCACTCGTTGTCTTAGGAAATGCACAAATATAGGAATGCGTACGGATGGTAGAGTCCCCTTAACTCGAATTTTTAAGGAAAACTCAAATTACTTCGAATTATCAAGGTTTCGAGTTATAACGAGTAATAGGGTATATGAATGAGGTAAATCCAAGAGAAAACAGTTTTGCTTCAAATTTATAGCGGGGAATTCGAGTTACAGTTCGGGAGTAGTATTTGTTTCAAGTATAATCAGTTTTCATGCCAAGACAAATTGTACTTGTAACCACATGCAATAGGAGTCTAGAAAAAGTGTTCCATTCTTAGGAGTAGGTTTCATAAAAACTATGGCCAGTGCGAGAGAGCGTTGGTGAAAACCACTGGTTTATTTAGTGACATTGGTTAACTATAGTCCACTCTCGTTAACTCGAACTTTCAAGGGTAAAATAGATGTAAACTTGAATTTTAGAGGAAATGGCATTTTCAGTGGTTCTAGTTGTCGCAGGTTATCGGGAGTGAATTGTAGTATTGAGTTTGCTGTTTGAAGAGGCAAGAGATTTTTGAAAAGTTTAAAACAAGACAACAAAGATATGGATAAACTTTCAACTTTAATGAATTCTAAACTCTCTAGATTCCTGTTGCTTGTGCTGTGATTCAAACAATCATTAAATAGAGAGTCCGTAACTCACTTATACATTGTTTGAATAATACTGACAAACTGAGTCCACGTGCCATGTAATGATAAACAACAGGACTAGTATACGCCACCAGGGCTAAAAATTACCTTCTGCATGTAAGATGGGCGAGCATCTAGCTAATCTAGCAAATTTTAACATGTCTGCTACTAAATCGTCCATAATAGAATAGAATAGTTGCTTTACGACCTAGCCCAAGGTTGCCGGAATTTGTAGTCAGATACAACGTTTGAAATTATTGCTCCACTAAGCTCCCATTCTTATATGTTATACTAATAAATCATTTATTCTAGGTTGGCTTGTTCAAAGGCTGGTTAACTTTAACCAAGGGTTAAGCCGCTCATTAGGGTTGGGTTGTTCAAAGGTTGGTTAACTTTAACCCTGGGTTAAGCCACTCATCAGGGCTGGGTTGTTCAAAGGTTGGTTAACTTTAACCAAGGGTTAAGCCAAAAGTTCAAGCAGGATTTTCTTCTCTAAGGATAGGTGTACGATTCTTATGACATGCTGTTTACATTTTCAATATATACGGAGAAAAAACTTACGTGACACCAAAATTTCAGCCCACATTAACCACTATATAAGGCTGGAAACGGGAACGTAGCCGGGTTAGTGCTAAACTGCCTTTAAACAACTGAGCCCTGGGTGCACGTTTGCTACTCGAGAGAACACCCCCGGGAGTTTTCATACATCGTAGATGAAAAGATCCATTAGCCACAGGACAGGAAGTGGCTTGATTTTTTCGTCCTTTTCCTGTTCCACTGCATAGTTCTACCCAAGGCTAACTTTAATAATTATTGATTCACTACAGATTTTTTCTCACTCGTTTAGTTTGCTAAAACCATAAACATACAGCCACAACTGAAGGTATAACCGCTAATCTTTTTATGATTCTGTGTAGTTGTTTCGGCCTTCTCCAAGAAACAGTAATAGAAACTGACAGGCTAGATTTGAATATAATAACAAACCTCTTGTAATTGTAATTTTAGTTTCAAAACAAAGTATCGTGCACAATTACTATTACTATTTAACCACAGGAGTTAAATAGTAATTGACCATCCGCACCCTTTTCGGAAACACCCGAAGGCGACTTTGCAGCATAAATATTCTACTAGTTGGGTAGAGTTTGGAACTGTCAGTGTGTGCTGCAACTGAGATGCCGAATACACAACTGCACGATATTAGTTATACTGACTGCCACTGTCAACAAGGCCCGTTTCGTGCTTAGCCAGCTCGACACTGGTTCGACTGTTACATGACTTAAGTTCGACCCAGTTTTAGATGTCGAACGGCTTTTTCGGACTTTGCCTTTGGCCCGAGCTAAGCACGGCGTCTGAAACCGACCTCAATTAACTCGAACTAAATTCGTGTTGCACGGGTCAGCTTGTCGTGCTACCCGACTATGGCGCGGCCGGGTTGGTTTCAATCGCCGTCCTAAAGGCGTACGAAGGTGAACTTAGCACGACCGTATGTACATTTAGCACGGCGTTAACCAAATTTTAGGTCGGGCAGGCAAATATCCCCCAGGTTAACGGTATTTCCGGGAAGGGGGAATCCCAGCTTTTTGGGACGGGGATGCTCGTAGGTCGGAAAATTTCAATGGCCCAGGTCGATTTCAAGCCCTAAGAGCTCAAAAGCGTACATGCAGACAACATTTCAAGTCGCAATTACATGTCTGATATAATCTCTGAAACAACAACTAAAAGCCCAAATCTCTATTCGTATGGAACTGAGGAAGCCATTAAAGGAACCGCAACATATGCAAATGTATACAAAAGTCAAAAGCTTAGTCCTGGCACCCTAAGGCTAAGTGGTACAAAATCGTTGAGTTTTTAAGCCCTAAGAGGTACGACGAGCATCCCCGTCCCAACAAGTTTGGAGAGTCCCCCCCGGATGGTAATAAATCGTCTTCTATATAATGAACCAGTTATCTATGGCTTTTTAGTGTTAAAGAAAACCCTTAATCAAATATTTAAAAATGTTGTCACAACATTTTCGATTTAGGTTTATTGTTAAAAATAGAAACACATAGCTTATTCGCCATTCCTGTATTCCAGGCCTGAAGTCTGATCTTAATTAGCCATTCGGTAAGCAAGGCAAGGCCCGACTAAAGAGCCTTGCCAAGGAGCAGCGCCAATGAAAGGCTTGTCATCATTAACAGTCTGCTAACTGTTGAATCTTTCTTGGCGTGGTTACAGAGATCCTCCTCGCAGCAGTCAACCTTGCAATCTTCCGCCTGCATTATAGCTTGGCACATCCTCTCCGCATCGTTACAGTAATGCACAGCGGTACAGGAACGCTTGTATATATGGGACTCGGGCAGTCTGTAAACGTACTTTCCGCACTTTTCATGTTGAGCGCATATCTCTTCTTTAGCAATCTTTGCACAGTGAATATACGACTTTGTACTAGCACAGTTGTGGCATTTCAAACCGGAGACAGCTGTAAAAGCAACATCAACATTTTCAACGAACCTTTGAAAGGAGTGACGTTCCAACGGCACAAATGTGTATGTTCAGATATTCCAACTACAACCAAATGATATGAAGTAAAAGCCATAGGGCAGAATGGCCTAACAAATGGATCTTTTTGCATATCGTTAGCATATTGAAAACGCTCGTCACGGGCATTGGTCTCAGTTCATTATAAAGGAAAATGGCGCAAATCGGCTCAAACTATATAACCAAGCTACACTTTGCAAAAAAAAAAAAAATAGGCTGTAATCAGTATAGCCCCGACATTAAAGTCTTTTTTGACGAAAAAATCTTAGTAGTTTATCACCCTCAGTTCTATTGCACAGGTAATGTTTGTGCTGTTACTACTTTGTTCCCGCCTTTTTATACCGAACTCGAAACCAAGTCTGCTAAACCCTAAAGACTTAAAGTCAGTCCCCAGGGGAAAGGCCGGCAAAGATGTCCTTCTATAATCCTGAATATATACTAGAGGTGCTCGTCGTATTTCAGTTTTAGGGGTTAGTTTTATAAAAACAGAGATTTTTCTATAATTTCTCCAGCATTTTTCAAAGTCGATACTAGAAGGTATTTTTCTATAGAAGGGGCAAGATTTGGTATTTTTTTAACTTTTTTTTCACATTTCCTGATGAGCATTTATTTCCTTTCCCTCTCCGAATAAGTTTTAACATGGGCGACTGGGTGGTCAATGAGACAAATTGTTAAGGGTGAAAATGATATTCCTGTAACCTTTGACGGTGACTAGGGTGAACATTTATCGTACAGTAAAATTTATTACAAGTTTGATTCAATCAGTAATTTATTTATTCTTTGATACCTTACACGTAAACGTCATTCCTATTATCGAAACGAAAAAACACAAGTTACTGAGTTTCTTGTTGCAAACCAAAGAACGAAAAGTGTTTTCGTCCGCACAATCGATCGATGGTTCGTTTGCATGCCCTAAAGACAGTAACGCATTCGTTTGAGATAGCGGAAAAAATGGCGAGTGGTTATATATGGAGGCTTAGTCTTTTTTGCTTTGTTCAGATAGATTTGCAGCTTTGTCTTTTTAAAACACGCTTTATGCCGGATTGTCATAAAATTGGTCTCCAGATCTCCCTGAATGAGATCATACTGTAATTAATTAGTTTCGCATTTATCTCCATAAGACTAATCTCGGACGGAAACCACAAACTTCATATGATATAAAGTAGTTAGATGAATAAAATTCAGTTCCGCTCATAAAATACTAGCTCGGAATTTTACTTGATAAACACTAGTTTTATATAACTGTGTCTTTGTAACTTCTGTTATAGTTCTGCCATTCTCGTAAGTTAGCTGATTTTTTTGTTGCTTTTACAATTTGTAACCAAGAATAAAATTAGTTTTTTCCATGCGAAACTGCTTGCGTTATGTTTGCATATTTCAAACAGAACTCGGTGAAATAATGCAACCTTTCAATCAGGTATGTATGTTGAAGGAAATCTGTTTTAAGGGGGTTTGAGATGTTTCCTGCTTTGTTCAGAATACATTGATTATGGTTCTGGAGATGACTTCGAGTTATAACTACAACTAAAATGGATTTGCAGCTTCTCCTTTTGAAAACATTCATAAAATCATTGAATAGAATTCTAATTACCTTGTTTGAACTTATTGCTACAACAACACAACAAAGTACTTCGAAAACAGACCAAAAGTTGTTGACGAACTCTTGTTTGGTGTTTTACAAAAGGTTTTTAATCGTGAACTCCACTCAAAATAAGAAAAAAACAATAAGAAACTTGACGTGGGGATTTGGCATGGCATTCGTTCTCAGTTTGATCACTTGTCACTGGCATTGCTACAACTTGCTATTAGCCTAATTGTGGTTGTTGTTTCATTTCTTTGTCGTTCAAAAAAACTGGTCGCCTCTTTGCCAGTTAGGAGTGTTAAGAAATTATCGCGAAATTCTTTATCTTCTTGGTCGAACTTTCTAAAACCTTTGAAATGGCGAAGTGATTTCAAATGCAAAAGTAACTCATTTAGTTTACCAGCAGCAGTTTTGAGTATATTCGCCGAATATTTAACGTTAACAGAATATATTAAGACCTCCGAGCCTCACGAAATAAAAGATATTGTTATAAAAATCATTTAAAACTTATGAAGCTCGTTTAGAAATACATTGCGAACTAATATTTTGGAAGGTTTCGCTAATTATCTACTTTGCTATTCATTAAAAGTTTCGCAGCTGGTTTTAAATATCAATCGAACAGTGTCTCACCTTTTGTTACAAGACATAAACTTAAGAGTATCGTCAAAAACCTCTTTAGCTTCATTGGATTAAGGGTTCTCGCTCAGTCGATATTACCAATCCACTGGTGTCATGAATATCTTTCTTTCTGTTCTCGCCGTCAGATAGCTGATTTGTCCTCGATAAAGACGTGCAAAATAGTCAAGAACAGAACAAATCCTTTTTTCCAAAACAGATGTCGTTTCAAACTAGCCAGTAAACAGTGTCATTAACAAGCGTCCTTACCCTAAGCTTGACTGTTATCGGATAGGCGACCAAGTTGACCTCAAATTGTTTGCATTCTGCATTCCACTCCAAACCACAGGTTTACGTCTAATTTATGATAACAAAGAATTAAATATGCAAAATTTGAAGAGATAAAGCATCTTTATATTTAGAAACGATTCTTTATTGCTTGGCGGTGTAGACATGTGGCCAGGACTCCTGCCACAAATTATACCAAAATGACTGCTTTTATTGGTTGATATCACGGAATAATACAAGAGAGCAGCATGGGTTATTGGTCATTTTTCAATGAAATCGTTTCGGCGATGAGGTGTGTTTCGATAAACTTAAGCTTCTTCACCGGACCCAACAGCCGTCTCTTTACGTGCAAATAACGAACTTCATGCATGTAGTATTCACTGTAACTTGTAAACTGTTCATAACCCAATGTAACTTTTTGCTGTTCGACAATAGATGCAAATCATAAGAAAAACTAGCGTCAACGAAAGCAAAAGGCCATTTCTTTTGCAATTCAGTAAGCATAGCTTTTTAAACACATGAATGTTGAACTTCGATATTAATTTTTCCGACAAAAATTGGGTTACATAACATGTCGCCTTACACAGCACGTGCTTATGATACTTTGTATATACTGTTGTTCCTGTTCAAAGCCAAGAGATTAAACATTTACATCATATATCGTATTTTATTCAAGTTTGGGCTTTGTATAAAATAAACTCAAGGCTTAGCATGCTTTTATTCAAGCACTGACAAAAATTATTATTTCTTACATATTAATTTAGACCAGTAGTGGTATGAATAGAGTACACGTCATTATAATTTTTGATTTATAGACTCCACTTTCGATTTCTGGACTGAGCATTAGATTTCTCAAGCACAATTTAGGTTTCCCAAATAATAGAACAGAAATCTTTGCCAGGTTAGTAAACAAACGCATAAATTGTTCATGGAAGCCCGCCTTGTTTGAAAAACATTATAAACTATCAACAAAACAAGGTAAAACAAACTATGACGTTTTGATTTCCGAAGGAGGTCCCTGATTTAACGATCCTTTCTAAAAAAGTGCTACTAAAGCCAGTTTTTTTATTGGTATTTTTATAGCTCTAAGGGCTTTTCCAACACTTCTTTTCGACTGTAAACGGATAAAACTATTCATCTGACCATTTTAAGTCCCCGAAATAAGCTTTAAAAACAGTGCTTTCATTGCGAATAAAATTCGAAACGTGATTTATGACGTCACATATGACATGGTTTGAAAGGACTTCAAGCTGCTCTTTACTAGTATTTACAGCGAACTAGTGATTTTTTTGCTCAAACACTGGGACACCAGCCACACAAACTTCGCCATGATCACCAGGATTTGAGATTGATATCCCGCCTTTACAAACATGCATTTGACATCACACAAATCTAACGAGCTTAAAAAAGTCTCGGAACTTTGGCACTAACTAAAGTTTCGTCTTCGTAAGTTCCCATCCGCGAAATTTGTTTCAAAAGCCGGTAACAAGTGTCTCAACAGAAATTGTGCTTATCAAACTTTATTTTAAGATAAATGATGCTGAATAATGCCGCACCCTCCAAGCAGGTAACACGTCACTCTAACCTCCGAGAACACTCTTTCAATAACGTGCTAGTTTGCGGCATTGTTAAACGCAATGGGTCTAACGAATCTCGCAAGTGTAAAACCCACCGCACACTTGTGCGATAGCATGCAATTTTCGTCGCATGCAGTCAAAATTGCAGCACATCGCTTCTGTGTGCGGGGGCCTGCAATGCAATTTCTATCGCATGGATCAAACATGTTTGATTTCCTTAAAAGTGAGTGCACCTTGTCGAAGGTTATTGCATCTTCTCGCAAACGTGTGCGATGAATATGCGACAACAATTTCGATTGCATGCGACGAAAATTGCATGCTATCGCACAAGTGTGCGGTGGGCTTTATGCTCGAAGCTCTTCCTCAGGAAAAGATAAAAAATCCTAAACTTTTTGTTTGGGTTTATCAAGATTTGGCAATCATAGCTTAATTCAAAAATGAAGTATGTCAAAATTTTTAAAATTAAAGTGGAAGAAAAGAAAGAAAATGAGTGGCAGTGGTTTAAAAGTAATCAGAACATTTTTAGCTTAAGTAAAACCGTATTTAGCAAGATGAAAGTTAACCAGCTCTGACCTAACCGCCTACGTGTCGATTTTAGTCCCAGTTTTGTACTTCCATAATTGTTATCAATTTCTTTATCATTTAGATACTTAGATACAATTTGCACTATAGTTCTATATTATGTTTTTCTTAAATGTTTTTTATGTCATGTACCGTATCTATCTATACTTCTCTAACTAACTTAAAAACCGCAGTTGTATTTTCAAGAAGTTGACTTTGATTTGGTCTGCAGCAACGTTATACAACGATATCTTAAAATTTGGAGGCAACCTCTGCAACACTTTAACTGAATCAAGGTGTCAACTGAGCCAAAATGAGTGTAGTCAAATATGTAAATTGACCTCTTGATCAACAAGTCAGGTAGAACAGAAACTAATTACAGTGTTGTTTACGCCTACGTTGTGCCACGTCTTTCCCTTGTAAGACCAAAAAAGACAAAAAGATTGGTCAACGAATGCAAAAATTTTGTTCCAATCTGATTTCAAATCAAGATATTTTGGTAGTCAATTTTTGCAACAGTCGCCTTGTGAGAGAAACTTTGTCAAAGGGGAACTACAAGCCTTTTTAAAAAACTTGCCGTTAAAAAATGCGGTTTGTTTGGAACATGCTTCTACAAATAACAATTCTGTTTGTGCTAGTTTGTCACTGCGTTTCTGGTAAGACTTGAAGAGTTCGTCGACTCAGATTCCTTCCCGTTATATTTGTGTTATTACCTTGTTCTGTGTGTCATATTTGTATTCTGATAATACCTTGGACTATTTGTATTCTGATAATACCTTGGACTGTGTGTTATACTTGTATTCTGATAATACCTTGGACTGTGTGTTATATTTGTATTCTGGTAACACCTTGAAGTGTGTGTTATGTTTGTATTCTGATAATACCTTGGAATGTGTGTTATGTTTGTATTCTGATAATACCTTGGACTGTGTGTTATACTTGTATTCTGATAATGCCTTGGACTGTGTGTTATATTTGTATTCTAGTACCTTGTACCGTGTGTTGTGTTTGTATACTAGTACGTTGTATCGTGCGTTATATTTGTATACTAGTACGTTATATTTGTATACTAGTACGTTATATTTGTAGTAGAACCTTTTATACTGTCGGTTTTAATTGTGTAGAGCTTTTAAGCAGCCAAGCATCCAAACTAGTTGGCTTCTTGCTAGTTTAATATGTAGCTAACAAACATTTATAGCTTTAGGCTGAAAACAAATAGTTTGTACACTTTTATCTTTTTCTGCTTCAGCATTGCGTTGTCGTGTATACGGGCTGTTTTTATAAGAACTAGATAATATTGAGTATTTTTGAGATATTAGCTTTAAATTTACTTAAAATGTTCCTAATATACTCATTCATATTTGCTGTACACGCTCGTGCAGTATAATATCTTATATAAGAACGAGGCTCGGAAAACTTACTGGTTCTTTTTGTTCTAAATTTACAGTATCTATTCAGGTTCTCAAGCACAAAACGTTCCGGAAGTATAGCAAAGCTCCTGGCCAAGAAATCAAATATATGAATTTATGCCGTAATATAACTTAAGATTAAGTTCGCCGGTTGCCATGTTTCTCAGCCTCGGACGTGCTTTTAGCGTTCTCTTAAGTTTTCGCCAAACATCAGCCTCAAACAAATGAGTGTATTCTTGTTGTTGTGTTGTCATTGCTTCTGCTATCTTTTTCATTGTCGAAGTCATCATTATCTTTGTTATTTGTTTGTTAACGTTGCAGTTTATTGTTTTGTTGTGGAAGGCGAGTCATACCAAGAGAATTTTTAGGAAGAAACAATACTACCTTTCTCAAGATCAATTACAATATCATCCCTGTCAAATTTAATATTCTATTCAATCAGATTCGTTTCGCCACGTTGGTTGCTACAAAGATGCCTTCAGTCCTCGCGCGTTCGGTGTTTCACTTGGCGTAGTTGCGAGTCCATATGAGTGCTTTGAGAGAGTGAAAGGAAAGGGTTGGCTCTCCTTCGGCACCCAGTATGGACAGGAATGCTGGTCGGGAGAGGGCTCCGAGAAAACATACTCTAAATATGGCAACTCAACAATATGTAAAAACAACATGGGCGGCGGGCTGGCAAACGATGTGTGGCTCATAAAATGTGAGTTGATTTTATGTTCTTTTTAAATTCTTAAAGATGATTAAACGATACAAAGTTAATACTAAGCTTCTACTCCTGTGTTTATCAGTGCCATACGGTATCCCCCGACTTTTCATCTTTTAAGTTTCGTTTTAAGATCTCGAAAAACTTGAAAATTTAAAAGGCATATATGTTTGGACGCAAAACGGCCAGGAAGAGAGTGTGGAAGGCAAGCATGGATAAAAGAGGGCCTGAAATAGGGCGAATGTGGTATGCTGGGATAATGGAGGGCTGGGGGAGGCTGAAAGTGGAATGCTTGGGTCGATACTAAAGGGCCTTGGGGAGGCTGAAAGTGGAATGCTTGGACACTTGAGGGCTTGGGGGAGGCTTAAAGTGGAATGCTTGGACACTAGAGTATGGCGCGCCGTTTGTTTCAAAGTTATTTTGCTGTCTTTATGACGATTCACTTGTTTTTCTGCTTCTTAAACAAGGTTTTACTCCATTTTTGAACTTGTTCCTTCTGTTTGAGTTTGATTTTTTCGCTAAATTTCTCTTGTTTTGTGTTTCGAGGTCGCTTTTGTACTGTGTTACCACCGACTCACACATTTCATCTGATGAAATGATACACCCTGATACACACAAATTTCACCCTGGTTAAAACAATTTACGTCCTGCCGGTCGTCATTTGATACCGCTTTTCGGCTTCTTGATCAAAGTTCGTTGTAGGTCAATGCACAGTTTTCACCCTGATAAACACAAATTTCACCCTGATGCGCACAAATTTCACCCTGATACACACAAATTTCACCCTGATACGCACAAATTTCACCCTGATGAAAATTTTTCACCCTGATACAAACAAATTTCACCCTGATAAACACGAATTTCACCCTGATGAAAATTTTTCACCCTGATACACACAAATTCACCCTGATGAAAATTTTTCCCCTGGTACACACAAATTTCACCCTGATACACACAAATTTCACCCTGGTTAACACAATTTACGTCCTGCCGGTCGTCATTTGATACCGCTTTTTGGCTTCTTGATCAAAGTTCGTTGTAGGTCAATGCACAGTTTTCACCCTGATAAACACAAATTTCACCCTGATACGTACAAATTTCACCCTGGTGAAAATTTTTCACCCTGATAAACAAATTTCCCCCTGATACGCACAAATTTCACCCTGATAAACACAAATTTCATCCTGATGAGAAATTTTCATCAGGGTGAAACTTGGGTGTATCAGGCGGAAATCATTTCTTCAGATGAAATGTGTGAGTCGGTGGTAACACGATACAAAAGCGACCTCGAAACACAAAACGAGAGAAACTTAGCGAAGTAATCAAAATCTAACAGAAGGAACAAGTTCGACCAAATGGATAAAACCTTGTTTAAGAAGCAGAAAAACGTGTGAATCGTCATAAAGACAGCAAAATAATTTTGAAACAAACGGCACGCCATACTATAGAGGGTCTGGAGGAGGCTGGGGTTAAAATGCCTGCCTGGAGGTGTGTTGAGTTGGTATGCTTGGTAACCGCAGGGCCAGGAGGAAGGTAGAGGTAATACACTTGGATACTAGACGGCCTAGTGTCTTCTGTTAAAATGTTATTCTTTATTTTATTTTGTTTTATATTGAATCAAATCAGAGTAATTTGCAATAATGTTACAATATACAACTGATTCTTCCTTGCTGTTGCACTGTAGATGGAGAAACAACAACAACAAACGCACCAACCACCACGAAACCCCCGCCTCTCAGCAAAATGCCACTTAACCGACTCTTCTTTGGCCGTTTAGCGCCTGTGTCAATGCCAAGCCCCGAGGTGCCTAAGGTGACTCCAACCACGATTCCAGAAGAAAGCAACGGTGACTGCGGAAGTTGGTTTAACGCAAGTCCAACACAAACAGTCAGCAGCTTAGTGATTGTTGCATGCGTAGCTTTAAGCTTAGCCTCCTTAATATTGTAAATGATTTTAAGAGGTGACAGAGATAAAATTTAAGAAATAAAAAAATGATATCTTACTAAAGAAATTAACGAAGCGTATAACAAACACTAACTTCAAACATTTGCGATCACTTTGTGTGCGTCCGTTGACTAATGTTGTTGTAAATTTAAATCAAACTATATTTTAACCTAAACTTTTAGCGTCGTCATTATTGGGAAAAAACTGCTGTATATTCTAAAAAAGAAAGATCAAAAGTCTTTGATTTACCTCTGCTAGCAAGTCGTTTGTAGAAAGGAAAGTATGATGTTAACTTCCATTTGATGCAAGTTTGAAATTGTTAACCATTAAAACATTCAAAACCAGACTCTAGATTCTAGTTAAACCAAATTGTGCACTTTTTACTATCTTTTTCTTTGTTTCTCACTTAAAATCAATTGTGCACTGTTTTCGTTCATCTATGTTTTTGCTGGCTGTCGATCCGGCTTGTAGCTCACCATATGGTCATTCCTGGTAGCCAGCACCTTAGCGTGCCACATGTTAACGCCTTGTATTTGTAAACTGATTGAGGTTTACTTTATGTCAATTAGTAGAAATCTAATCACTATCTATGTCTGTTTTCTAATTGGCTACTATGCACATTAACTATTAGGGATAGATAGTGCCTTTAAGATCCAATATGGCGGCTACACTTCCCGATTGTTGGATTGTCAGTCGTTTCTGAAAACAAATTGATGAAACGAAGGCAGCAACTTTCAGTGCAGTCGATAGAAACTGCCAGGCCATATTCTATTTGTTGAACAGTATATTGATTTTTTAGTTCTCTTAGCGGAAGTTGTTACGTGTTCTGTGACTTCTGAGTCACGAGTTTTATTCTAAGTACGGCCGGTCCAGGCTTCTCTTTGCGGATGGTTTTTGGGTGTAGTTTGAGCTTGATGGTTTCTTTCGTACAGCGAGCACTCACAAAATACCCTAAGAAATACCAAGGTGTGAAAATCTTCGATCCTGAAAAGGCATTTCGTAGCATGAAAGGCAAAAAATGCAGAGAAAAATGGTCGCTTTTTTCAACCCCACAAAAAAGCATTTTTCTAAAATAACTTTAATGTTCCTCTTAAAACCCCGAAAAAATGTGAAATCGCTGATTTTGACCCCTTCTATACCTATAGAGAGAGTACCTATACCTATCCCCCCCCTGCCATCCGCCGCCGCCCACCCCGGGCGTCGCACCGTTCTGCACCGTTGCATGATGCAGACTAGACAGAGTTGAGACGTCACGGTCTTTTGGCTCTCGAATCTTCAAAGCAACAGCTACATTTCTCGTTTTGGTTTTCCAACTGAAAGGATAAAACTTTTAGAGAAGTAGTACATATACGGCGTATCCTTATTAAACGTAAAGCAAAGTGCGTCATTAAGTACAAACATTAGTTCAAAAAAAAACTTTGCCAGAATTAAGATCGGATTCTCTTTTTTTCCATAAATTTTTCTGGTATCAATAAAACATTGTCTTACACCAGCGATGTTAAAAACAAAATGGGGTAAAAATTTTAAGGCGAGTTCTTGCATGTATAACAGGTTTATTGTATAGATAGAAACTATAGAAACTAAAACTATGTCTAAAGTTTTATAACCACAAAATATAGAATTATTGAAAATGTTCTTTTGTCGAGCCTACCCAAAATTTCTTTACAGCGCTTTTAAATCTTTCATCAGTACCAAGTTATAGTTGGTCTCGGATTTTTCAGTCTCGGATTTTTCCAGTCTCGGATTTTCAGTCTCGGATTTTAGTTA
>JAOBAT010082708.1:0-19091 GCA_026413305.1 Hydrozoanthus tunicans
CCTCTCAATCACTACGATTGGGATGTTTTGTTCTCTCATATACTCAACTTGAATAAAAAAAATAAACCGTTCTTCCCTGTAAGTATTGATTTTAGTTTTTAGGGGCGATTCTTTTAATTTCGAAACAGAAGTTCCACTTTGGGTCCACGTACAGGTATTCATTGTACTCGCTAATTTATTGGCGAAAACTCCATTCCAATTCCAATTTTTTCAAAAAAACCCTTTCTACTTCATATTTGTTCAAGCACTGATAGGATTTGTTGCGTGAACATTTTCTATGTCCATTTGAGAATTGACAGTACTAAAGAGTAGTTGCAGAAATAAAATAATTACCAAACGATTGAAACAAGAGATTTAATTGACCAAGAGATCATTATTCTAAAGGCTGAACCTTCCAAGATTTGTGATAACGCCATTAGTATTATATTCATGCATCATTTAGACACATGGTTTAAAAACAAGTAACATAAAACAAAGAAAGAAAAATCAGTCTAATACGACATTTCCCTACCCGCGATCCGCAAAGTTTGGTCATCGATATTCCGTTAAAAATTGCCTTCTAAAAGAAAGATCCTCAGGTCTGTTTTTCAATCAATTCCGACCAATTTCTAATTGCGCTGACTCAAGATGAACATTAAGATTTTCTTTGAAGTTCATCCTTTTTTGTTCCTAGAAATATTCTCACTCCCACCATGGAAGGAACTGAAAATTTCAGAACAGCTCATGCCTCGATTTTGCTATTTTGGAAAAACTAAATGGACTGTTTATTGACAGTTTCAGTAGTACAAAGAACCCGTGTGGGCATACAACAGTGCGTCGAAACTGCAGCGGCATGAGTCGAACACTATTGTTGTAAATCTTTTGACATTTCGGTCTGCTACAAGAAAATGCAGCATAAAACATATCTTTTAAAGGCCGTTTCCACGGCCGGTTGGAATTTAACAGTTCATTGTCTTCGAAACTAGAGCGTCGTAGCAGATGGAAGGCGAGTAGTTGGTTATAATCCCCTTACTAACCGATGAAATCCGCCTCCCACCCAATGTAGTCCCCTTACATCCCATGTAATCTCCCTTCCACCCCCCGTAGTCCCCCTTTCACCTAATGTAATCTCCCTACCAACCGATGAAATCCCCCTACTACCCAATATAGTCCACCTTCCACCCCACAAAATCCCCCTTCCATCCCATGTATTCAATCTTTCACCTCACGTAACCCCCTTTTCACCCCATGTCTCCCTCCCCCTTCCACCCCCATGAAATCCTCTTTACACTCCATGTAATCCCCCTTCCAACCCATGAAATCCCCCTTTCAATCCATGTATTCCCTCTTCAACCCCATGTAATCCCCCTTCCACCTCATGTTACCCTTTTCCATCCCATGTAACCCCCTTCCATCCAATGAAATCCCCCTACCGAGCATACTGCTAATAGGCGCATATAATGGCAGACTTATTCCATAAGCTTCGAAAATTCTTTTGAGAAACAGCACACTACAAACGAGAATAATACTACGATACTCACAGAACTTGTACTTGATAGTAACAATTTGTTCTGAATGGTCAAACTGACATTGAATCTACAACATATTTTGAAAAAAAAAATAGATCAGTTCTCTGATAAGCACAGGCTTTCAAGCACACCCAGGTGAAAAAGTAGGAGAAAAGTAGGACCAAAATTCTTTTAAATGTAGGACAAAAGAAGGATTTCGAGGAGAAAAGTAGGACAACTGAGGACTTAAAAGAAGGACTAACAATGCAGCCCTGGCACAGATCTTTGAAGAAGTACTGATGAACTGCTTCTAGTCTGCCCGTGACTCGTTTCACTGCAGGTACGAGTGTGAGCCATCTGGACTGGACATGCCAGATGAACATTTGTTCGTCAAGAATTCTTCCTTGCGACATGTGGTCCAGGCTTTAACCCTGAACACCTGCAAGGCTTACTCCCTATTCCTGCATGATACAACCTTGCACAATTTGTTGAAATTGCGGCGTATAAAAAGTAGGAAATAGTAGGAATTTCAAGACAAAAGTAAGAATACTAGGAGAAGGGTAAAAAAAGTAGGAAATAGTTGGAAAAGTAGGATCACTTGAAAGCCTATAAGCATGAAAACCTGTCCCACAAAGACAACCATGTGCAAACATCAAACACCACGCGCAGCTCAGAACACACCAATCCAATGCTTACCAAAGCTAAAAAGATCAGTCTACACATCGCCCTCTGGGCCCGGTTGCACGAAGCCTGGATAAGCTATCCGCTGGATAAGTGCTTTCTATTTTATGCAGTAAAACTATAATGAGAGTTATTTGAAACCATTTAAACCATTGCTTTAGGAGGGTTCCGCACACTTAACAACCTGGGCCCGGTTGTACGAAGCCTGGACAAGCTATCCGCTGGATAAAAGCTAATAGTCGTCACTAATAAACCGACGATTGTCTGACTCTTTGTTGATTTCTCTTTCTCTGGTAGTTGGAAGACTCTTAAAGTAAAGGTCTAAATGGTGTCAAATAACTTTCATTATAGTTTTACTGCATAAAAGAGAAAGCACTTATCAGGCGGATAGCTTATCCAGGCTTCGTGCAACCGGGCCCAGAGATAGACAAATCAACAAAGAGTCAAACAATCTTTGATTTATTAGTGACGACCATCAACTTTTATCCAGCAAATAGCTTATCCAGGCTTCGTACAACCGGGCCCAGAATGCTAGCATAAAGCGGTCAAAACGTCGCGGCCCTCCAAGCCTCGCATCCTGAGATAATTGAATATTTTCACTCATCCACAATGAATAATCTCTTTCAATTCATTTGTTGGCAAAGTTTAATCTTATTTTTAAAAATAATTCATCATAAATTAAGAATAATTTTACAAACGTTTCTGAAAATACAGTTTGATTATCTGTGCTATTTACAAACATATTTTAACAAAGCAAAACCATTTACTTCATTTAAGCACAAACCATCCCTCACGCGAGATCTACTCTGCGATGGCTGGCAATCGACTAAAAACCGGCATTTTGATACAGACATTCGCCTCAGAATTTGAAATCAACAAACATTAACTTACTTTTGCTATTTGGCTTCTAACATAACATTAAGATTATCAATTCTCATTTTTCTGAACCCAATCGTTAACTTGGCACTTTGCGCTACGGTAAATGTTGACTCAGAAATATTGACCTTTGAGCCAATAGCATTTAATATAAACTTGCGTTATGTAAAATATGTAAAACTTGTTACAATCTTATTTACAGTGCTGGTAATCTTTTATAGTTGGCGATAAAAACAGTAGTAGTGTGCCACGGTCAGTGTGTGGAAGTTGGTTGCACTGACAAGATACCATGGAAAACTAAAATATAAACAGTATAGAACGCCATCTTTTTCAATCCATATGCTGTTGATAAACAGAACAATTTAAAACATCTCGTGGGTAAGTTTGGTAAAGTCAAATACAATATAAATCCATTTGGGGTTGTAACAAGGAAACTCAATTAGATATAAAACCGAGGATAACTTAAACTGCTCTCTATTCTTTGACAGAAGAACCATTTGGTGTCTTTTTCCTCTTATGGTGGTCGGTGTCAGCTGAGAAACCTTAGATGACCTAAAGAAAACAACTTTTGTCAAACAAAATCTTTAAAAGTGTGGACGCGTTATTTAAACATTGATTTCTTTTCCTCTACGAAAACATGTTATATTTCACCGGCGTCTCATCAATATGGGGCCAGCGGAGAAATAGTGGGGGTATGACGTCAGGTATTGGGAAGAGTTGGCTCGAACAGAAAGAATCGTCAATGATTTTAGACTACCGCACACTTGTAACTAAAATTTTAACTTTCACTCTTGACTGTTTACGCGAGCTTGTGACAACGAAAACAGTTCAAGCGCTCGATTGCTTCCCATATTCTACGTCACACGTTGCCCTCGTTTACGCTACAAGTTGACAAGCGCCCACGCTCAACGACCCGAAAATGTACATTCAAACTAGACTGAATCAGCGCGTAACGAAAAAAAAATTTAAATACTTTCTCCACATCTTTAAGGATTATATTTAAGTTTGTTTTTAGGATTCAACTCCCTTTTAATAATCAAAGACAGAATATTATTTTGAGTTGATGCAGGTGTTTAAACTAACAATTGGGAATGAATGAAACTCCATAATTCCATGAACTGCCATTTTCCATGGCAGAGAAGTACAACAAGAAGAAACCAAAGAATTCATTCCAGCTATTGGGGCAATGACATCACTAAGTTGAACTTCTCTCAATATTCAGTTAAACGATCTGCAGGTCATTGAAGTGGCTAACAAAAAAATTATGCATCATAATGTAGCATGTAATTCAAGACCATTTGATTCCCGAGGCCGTAATCACTAAATTTATGAACGAACAATTCTATAATATTAAACACAATAACGAAGACAACCTTAAGAGAATACATCAGTCTCAAATGAACAGCACTGATACCTGAGGAAGTCTGGCAGATATTTGCGAGGTCCTCTTTTGTGTTCAAGTCAGGTCGCAAACCAGGATTAATATCCAATTGGTATCCTGGGCCATATTTCAGAAAGTACTATAATAAACAAAAAAAAGGGAACCTTGTTTAACGCCATGCAGCAATCAGGATAAAGTTAAAATAAAAGCAACCCAAAATTTCATTGCAGTTTCTAAACCTTTTCCACCAGCGCCCCAGAACCTTGCAACTTGGTGTTCCACCTTTTACCACCAAGCACCCTAGTCCTTGCAACTGGATTTCCACATCAGATTTTAGACCTTTTCCCTTTCTAGCTAGTATGCCAGGTTGTTATCACCTAGGATTGGGGTCTTTTCACCTTAGATCCTTGTTCTGTCCTTGATGGGACACTGAAGAATCTAGATTCTTTCCCTATGTTATATCTCTAGACTCTCTTCCTTCAGAATGTTCAAGTCTCCATCTGTCACCTAAAGATCTTTTTACCATTTCAAGTTGCCTTATCAAAGCTGCCTTAACATCTGTTCACGAACTGCCATAGATGCGATATATATCATTTTATTCAATGCAAACTGTTAATCAAAATTTTGGTATAAATTGATAAAGTGTAGGAGAATGAAACAGTTTGTACCTGATGGTCTGGTATGTCTCTTGGTACTGATGTGTTCAATATAACAGCTGTGAGGAATGTCCAACACCTTGCTGTATCAGTTATATTGTAACCACCTAATGACAGGTGATAAACATTGTTCAGCAGAAAAAAAAAATACCAAGGAGGCATTTTTATCACAACAGTAAGGCTCAGGCACTAAATATTGGTTCTTATAACTAATGTGTGATGATTTACAGTAACAAGAAGCCCAAATTATTAGTCCCCTGACATTAAAAAAAACATGACTTTTCTTAAGCCAATCTACAGGTAAAAACCAATGAAGGTTTTTAACAGTATTCTCACTGATAACACCCACACTTCTTGTTTTATGTTAATATGCTACTATTAGAAAAATGTTTATATATGAAATAGCAACTGACCTCCTCCAAGCACAAGAGTTGGTAATTTCCAAGAGAGTATGTATTTTAAACAGCTGCCCAGACCATACTGGGTGAGGTTGAATGAAGCCATAGGATCAGATGCGAGTCCATCAGCACCACACTGACACACAACAGCATCTGGTCTAAAAAGTTTCATCACCCGTGGTATAACTCTATTGTGTAAAAAAAGGAAATGTGTGTATACAAAAAGGCAGTCAAAATTAAGGATCCCCAAACCACTTAAGCTTAATTATGTATATTGGTAATTTTAACCAATTAATTATTGTAAAACAGTAAGTAATGATAGTGACAGTAGTGGTTAAAATGACCATAGCTTTTAACAAGAAAGATGTTGATAGAAAAATAAGAATATACACAGACACAATTTGACTAGTGTTACATGTACAAAATCATAAAATCACAAATTATCATAAAGTAAAAGGAAAATAAGGTATTCAAATAAGTCATGTTGTTGGTGCATTGAACAATATGCTTGCATTGCAATTAAGTCTTAAAAAAGGGCAATTTAAAGATACTAGCATCAGTTCACCAACTAATTTCCCACATGATATATAGCTTTAAAAAAATCTTGATTTGCCCCTTCCAAAGGACTGTCAAAATTTTAGAAAAAAGGTTTAAAAGAACCAAGCTATGCCTTTCATGTGTTTATTGAACTACAGCTAACATTGTTAATTATTTTTGCTGTTTGACGGCCATCTGTACCTTAGAAAGATTTGTGAGAATGATTTATCAGTGGTGCCATCCTTCAGGGGAATGTTTAGGGTGTGATATTTCCCCTTTCCAACACCTATGTCTTGGGAAGAGCCACTACCTGAAGGTGTATATTTTCAAAACAAGAATAATGACAAATTATAGCATATGTACAGTATCAGTAAGTTATTTTTTCCACTCGAGTCTAACAATAACATTTTTCAAAGTGTTGGGGCGGGGAGAGTGCACCTCAAATTTGAGAGGACTTTGTGATATCAAAATTATCATACTAGAGCACTGAACTGTCTGAATTCTAAAAGTTTGCAATGCAACAGGGTACAGTAAAATTAGTCTGCAGCGAACCCAGGATTTTATGGAAGGGGGCCACAAACCTCAAGGCAAGCATCCCTTGCTCAAACTCAGGGACTGCAGAGCATTAAATTATTTTGGGGGGGAGGCCTAAGCCCACACATTGCACAACACAACAAACACCAAAGGCACATACTTTGTAGGAAGGTCTGGGGGCATGCTCCCCCAAAATTTCAGTAACTGTACCCAAGAAGTTTAACCTCTTGGTAAGTTACTATTTGTAAATAGCTTTTAAAATGCAGTAGCCAGAAATTACAAACATTTGGCCCCCTGATGGATTTAGGTTATAATTATTTCAGGGAGCCAGTGCCCTTCTCATTATCTTTTTACTACTAATTATTAAAAAAAAAATCATATCTATGTGAGTAGTTGACTTCGTGTTCTGGTACAGTACTTAAAATGGAGGCTTGCAATTCAAGAACTGACCTGGCTTCAACAAAGTAAAACATTCACATTATACAAATGCACATAAAAATCCAATTGGAAAACTTACCTGGAAAGAAGCCATGACAGTATTTGTGAAATGACACTGTCATAACCTTGGGAGTATAAAGAAATGCATCTTCTACCCCTAGAAAAATAGACAATCCAACATTAGTTAATAACAGAAGTAGTAGTACTACTCATCAGGTTGCAGATTGAAGAATACATATATCGTACAGTTTAGAGAAAATATTGTTAGTTTACACACCATTGCTTTCAGCCCCAATCAGATTAGATCAACATCTAACATCTCCTTTCATAACTCATGTAGAATATGTAATGAGAAAATGCAAATTGATCAAACATAGAAAAGTACAGAAGATGAAAAACAAATTCTCCTAAGCCGGTAAAAGCAAAAGGATGGGTTCTATAAGTTTTATAGTTCAAGGGAGAATTAAGCATATTTGTGACTGAAAGAGTAAAAAACTAATAATCTAAAACATGCAATATCTTTGAAAATTTGAACTGGGAAGTCAAAGAGGGCTATAACTTATGTTACCCTTATCATAAATTTGGCGCTATGAAGCATGACACGCACTAATAGTCTGTACAATACATACATTATCTATTATTAAATTGTCATGTACCATGTTCTCTTGTTAGTGGGTTAGAGAGCTAGTTAATAAGTTGGTCGGACGTTACGATAGTTAGTTGTTAACTGTTAGTCTGTAACTTTTAATTTGTGTTATTTACGATGATTTATATACAATTGTTTTACATTTCCCTTTTTATCAGGGGGTTTATTTACATAAGGAACGCTTTGGCTCTGGTAAAACCTACCTAATTATACATTATTTTGTTCCTAATTGTATAATTAAAGTAAATCAAAGGTAAAGTAAGCACTCACCATCCCCATGATGGAGATCAAGGTCAATGTACAGAACTCGCTCAAACTTTTCCCTCAGCTTCAGTATTCCCAGAACAATGTCATTGATGTAGCAGAAACCTGAGGCACTGTCTCTATAAACCAAACATTATTTATATTTTGTTTTAAAATGCTAGATTTGTTATTCTTTAACAATCGCCTGGTTAGCCTGCATGTTGATAATCATTAGGTGCCAGTCTGTTGTGCTAGCCTACGTACAGTGGGTGCTGCCTTTCTGTCAATATCAGTACAGTATGTACTAAAAATTATACTAGTATAGCTTGAACAAAGTTTACACCTGGGGTTAAGCACAGTGTTCTGTGTAACTTAGACTTAAGCTTATAGCACTTACTGTGTATAAACTCAATTGATTGAACTGAAACTTGAATTCTTTTTTGATAAAGTTGACAAGTGAATATTTAATTGAAAAATAAAGTTTTAGAACATAGTGCATTAACACTCTTATAGTATTAGCTATCTGCAAACTTGTAGCTATTTGCTCTTTTCACCAAGACATCAATTGCAAACATTGTCAGCCACAAATCCAAACAGCTGTATAATATGATTAGATACCAACTTTTATTTTTTTGAGCGCTCGAGTAGATATTAAATGAAACAAGTTCTGAAATTTAAGTGGTTCCATGTGCAGGTGGAGTTTTATGGTCTTGCCAATAGTCAATTTGAACATACGTGTTTGGTTTCATAAAATAACATGAAAAATCTGGGGAAAAATAATTTAAAATGTTGTTTGCCAGCCAGAAGATCCATGCAGTACTGAGAAAAACAAGACTGGCTGGTAGTTTATCAGCCATTAAAGACAATTACCGTATTTCCTCTATTTAGCCCCCCCTTCTAATAATCCCCAACTTAAAAGGCAGCAAAAAAAATAAGCCCCCACCCTCTGTAATTTAAGAAATCACTGGGATATCAATCTCAGGTTGAAATCATAACAAAATACGAATGTTAAAGCTTTATAATGTGTTTATTCATTTGAAATTTAGTAAATAAATGTAAACAGAATAGTCACTTGCTTTGCGTCGAAATTATAGTCACGTGTTTAAGTTTTTCTTTTTTCTTGTGGAGTTTGTTGTGCAAAATACTGATCATTTGCTTGTTTGAAAATTTATTAAGCCCCCAGCCTCTATTTAGCTCCCCCCCTTCTAATAATCCCCCACTTGAAAGGTAGCAAAAAAATAAGCCCCCAGGGGGCTAAATAGAGGAAATACTGTAATTATTTTTTACTCTCTTTTCGAAATCTTGTACTCTGCTGAAGACCTCTGGCTTCAGTATTAAATAGTCTTACTGTACCTTTGGCCATGATGCCACCCTCCTTGCCAGTTAACTGCTACAGAACACTCCCCACTAACTAGTTTTTGTGCTGCTGACAGAGTTCCACCAGCAATCATTGATACACACTGGAAAATGTTCTCAAAGAGTGGAGAGTCATACCCTAGGCAGGAATGGAAAATAGTATGGGCATTGTTATATTTCAGGAGAACTGAACAGTTAGGGATCTTAATCGGAAGCTTTTAAGCATGTTTGTAACGTAAAAGCTTCATGACGTTTACAGAAGGTGGGCAGATGGGCCTTTAGTTTTGTTGTTTATAAAATGTATATATTGTACTAATAAGAACTTCTAGTATTATTAACTAATAGTAGTAGTATTTTTTGTTGCATTAAGCTCTATAAATCATCTAAAGAAGAACCTTTTGAAAAACCACTTAAATGTTACAGTATGCTGGTATCTAAGATCATAATCAAATTAATATTAGTTAATCTTATTAAGATTATTATTAGAAAGCCGTTTTGTATTCACATTGATTTTAAACAAGCCTTCAAACTTGTTAAACTGCAAGTATTATGAAGCAAATAAAGTACAAAAAATTTTGCCATTATTTTAGTGGTTGTTAAACTCCCACAAACAATGAGTAAATGGCATGGGGTGTATTAAATTTGGGTAAAACAGATGGGGATGCTCAATGCTCGTCAGCAATTGTGAAAAAATACCTCAAAAAATACCAATGCATGAAAAATTTTTACCCAAAATATACCTTGTAGCATCAATTTTGAAATAAGAAATTTTGTTTTAAAAACTTTGCTGATTAAAATTAGAAACGCTTTATTATTAAAAAGCATTATTTCGAAAATAGTTTAAGATTGCTTTGTTGTAGCACCATGTATTTGCTTTTTTTCTTTATTTACTAGTATTTTTTATTGACCATTAATTTTATTGTAAATATCCCTAGTGTAATCAAGTATTTTAACCATTGTTTTAATTGTACATTACTTCACTTTATGCTATTTCATCTTGAAAATGATGTCAGTCGGACATCGAAACGTCCATTTTTTTAATAATAAAGCGTTTCTAATTTTTATCTGCAAAATTTTGAAATAGGCAGAAAAAATTCTGCAAAGAGTACCCCCCCCCAGGGTAAGTGGATACAAGTAGCCTTGATTATCGAATTTCTGACGTTCAAAAATTATCTGCCAACCTTTGAAAAACACACAAAGATGTATCCCTGCTAATTTTCTACTCTTAACTCCTAAGCATACAGGGCAAAATAGTAACTAGATAAGTATAGGGCACACAATATATGAAAAACCTAACAGTAGTATAGGGCAGAATAATAGTATAGGGTGGAAATATCTTCAATAATCTATAGTAGTATAGATGAAAATAACTCGAGATGTCAACAGTTTAGTACAGTTGGGTGGTATAGAAGACAAGTACTATAGCACGTATAAAATGGAAATGTTCCAAACACAAATGTTGTATTTGTTCAGGAAAAATACATACTTAAATCAATATCTTTAGACAGTAACTATAATGCCCTTGAAAGTGCCGAAATCGCTGGACTGATTTTAACAGTTAGACAGACCTGAATAAGGTTCAAATAGGATGGAAACAGCCAAAACTAATAATCGTACAGAACCAATTAAGGCCGGAATAAGGTGGAAATGTGCTCAGAAAAAATTTCCCTCATAATAAATGGGGCTTTTTGTTTAAATTGGCTCACACAACAGTCTCCCCTCAGAAATGGGGAAAAACAGCAGATGTTTTGCCAGTTTTCCTAGAGTTTCTCCTAAACAAGCATTTACCCGCAATTATCTTTTCATCAATCACTCAAACTTCAACAGAACTCTTTGAAGAGAAAAAATAGGGAAAATCTCAGTGTCGCAAATGCGGAAAAATATGAAAAACATAAAAAAAAAAAATTATATATCTATAGCGCTTTTTCCTTAAACTAAAATCATTTGTTTAAGCTAAAACCTAAATAATATAAGTGTGTAAAAATTTGATGAAAATATAATACATTGAGAATATAGATAAGATTATAAAAACACTTAATTGCTTAAATAAAAACGTTTTAAGTCCTGACTTAAACGTATCAAGGGTGGCTGAGTGCCTTATGCTGTCTGGCAGCTGGTTCCAGAGTGTAGGGGCTGAAATGGAAAAGGCTCTTGCACCATAGGTCTTAAGGTTAAATTTTGGAGTTGACAAAAGTTTCTTTGTGGAGGAACGGAAGTTTCGCGGTGGGACGTAGGGGTGCAGAAGATCTTTTAAGTACTGTGGTGAGTCGGTGTTAAGAGTTTTATAGGTTAGTATCAGGATCTTAGAGGTAATTCTGTGTTGAAAAGGAAGCCAGTGTAGTTCTTTTAGAATAGGAGTGACATGATCATATTTGCGTGAACCAGTGAGTAAATGAGCTGCAAAATTCTGAACGTACTGACGGCCCATTTGATTTTCGAGGGGGGGAGGGGATTCAGTCCATGCAAGAATTTTTTTTCTACCCAAGCGAACAAGCCAAATAATTTTTTCGTGCAAAAGTGCAGCACAAGGTATTTTTTTCACAATATATTCTGCTGCAGGATATCTTTTTTGCCACTCATGATAACGGCTTACAGTAACTTTATAATAAAGCTTTCTACCACTATTGTAGGTTAGAGGTTCCAGTATTCTTACCTTTTTATTATACATATATACAATGTCAGAGAAACTATTAAAGGCCATATAAGGAACTATGGCAACAATGGTGTATAAAAACTGATGTTTTAATATTCAAAAAATGTTAATATAAATATTACTTGTGTATAGAGACCTTTAGAAGTTAACCTATAGCTATTTTTATAGGAAATAAAAGTCTGTCATTATTGAAAGCTGAACCCTAGGGTAAGTAAAATGAAATAGAAGTGAATTTTTTGTGAATGAAGTTTCATCACACCTAAAAATCCACTTCTGTTCTATTTTATGCACGGCCTATGCCTATGGGTTTAGCATGGTGCTATCTGCTGTATTAAAAGGAATTCTAACAAGTAAATTTCTCCTTGATTGAAGCTGGCATTCTGTTGACCTATAGACTGATGAATAGGATAAATCATACCAATCATAAAATTACTGTCATGTTGTCCACTGTACACCCATGTGTTCTTTTATGTCAGCAAATGTGCCTTCTCAAAAATGCAAAATCTGAGCTGTGGACACCATACCGAAGAGCATCAGTAGCTTGTAGGAATTATTTTTTGAGCACTCTCTTTTTTTTTCTTCGATTGTACGCTGCATGATTTCTTTTTTCTTTCTTCTAGGCTTGTAGGAATTTTTTTTTCTAAATCTTCGATCCAACCCCCCCTCAAAAATCAAATGGTCCGCCCCTAAATAGCAAACATATTTACCAAGGCCAAATTCATCCAATTCTTCGTCGCAAGTCTCGTCACAGCAGCGTTTTTCAATTTTTTCCAGAAACTCTATGTATTCCTCTGAATGGAAAGCAACAAGGTCTCTTGCAGATGCTTGTCTTGGTGAAATAATTCTGTAAACAAAGAAGAACGAAAGGGAAAAGGCATTTATCGGTCTTGTTCATGTTTTAAAACACCAGTTACATTTTTGCTGGTGAATAAATTATTAAAACATCGTGTAGACTAGTAATTTTAATTCGAGCTGAAAAGAAAAAAACTCTCAAGTAATGAGATATGATAAGATAAGGGCTAATATAAGTGTAGAAACTTAAACCAACAACAGTTTGAGACTTGAACTATGCAAAATGATCTCGTTGTCAGTGACAAATCTTAAATCATTGACTCACCTGAGACGATTGAACAGCCCATAAGCCTTGATTAAAGAATGTGTTACGCTTGCCTATGGAGAAAAATAACGCTGTTCTTACTCTTGCGAAACATAAGTACATTCATGGAAACGAGTCTACAATTGGGCAGATATTGTATTTATGTTACAAACGATATTCTCCTCTGTCGCGCAAGACGACACGGCCATGCTGCATGCAACCGACAGAGGCAAAGAACTCTGATTATAACTATAAGCCAAAAAGTAGTCTTTCTGAGTCTTACCCTTAATTGAACTTTGGGTAGTTTATCACACAGTTTAACATACTCGTCTGAGTGAATGAAGACCACGCTTTTTGATTTTTCTTCCGATTCATCCGAGCTTGAGGACGCCATGTCGTCCCACAACTTTCAAGTTGCGCGCGAAAACATCTACCGCTCTCTGACGTCATGCAGTAGTACAAAACAATAAAGGGGGGAGGGGGAGGAGGGGGGGGGGCGAAGGCGGCTATAATTGTTGGGTTTTCACAAAATCTTGAATTCACAAAACACAAAATCCACTAGTTTCAGTGTTCTGTTTTTTTTTCACCTCAAAATTTAAAATAACTGGTTGAACAGCAAATTTGGAAAAATGTACCACTTTGCATGGCGGATAGACTTTGCTATGAGAATGAAGAACAGCGGTGTAAAAACTTTGTAAAAACCATTAAATTTAGCATAATTATAGCTGGCTAGCTTAGTTTCATAAAGTACAGAATTAATATGACGGTCGTCGGTGTTAGAACGCATGTATTCGCAGCGAGACTTGAAATTCATCACAAATAAACGGTTAGTCAATTTGGCCATGGTCGTGTCTTGCATGTTGTAGAGATTATGGTTAAAAATTCACGTACAAGATAGCTTTCACTCGACAAATGTTAGATAGATGCACATTAGAAAAAGACGCGCTTTCATTCACCCATAGAAATAAATGAAATAGTGACTTTGTCACCCTCTCCCCCCCCCCCCCGATTTAAAACCTTCTCTGTATTCAAAATATCCTTGCCGTGGCTGTAAAGTGAACAAACCCGTTTTTTTATCAATTCTCCTTCGTAATATGGCTATGAAGTAACGTCAAACTTTCCGACTTTCCGCTTTCAGACTTTCCGCTGAGTAAATTGAGCTTCTAAACTGCAGTCTCACTTGAACAAATTTGCCTCTGTAGGGTAGGGAAAAGTGGATTTTATCGACTCCATTCTCTTCCGAAAAGGGCTCTACTGGGATTTTAAAAACGAAATAGCAACAAGGCTTTTGATTTTCTATAATATTGGATCCGATGTCGTCTCTGCCATAAACAATGTGAGGAAACCTCCCAAGCCCCCCCTAGAAAAAACTGATTTGTAAAGTCACAAACTTTTCTTAGAAACTGAATTCCGGGAAGCGTTGACAGTTTCAGTGTAACAAGAAAGGTTTTGTTATTGGAACGTTGATAAACAACAATATGTTCATTTGTATGTTGATAACAGTTTTTAACCGCAGCAATATTTTGTGGCTTTTGTCGGCTTTACTGATTTACGAACAAACTGAAGTTAAAGGATGGAAAAACACAATCTTTGTTTCACCAAACGGAAGTGACATTTTATGTCAAACAAGACCTGTTTCTCCGTGTCGCACTCTTGACGAAGCTTTCAAGGTTGCAAAAAGCCGTGGAGCAAATTCGACTTTAATATCAGTTCAAGCCGGATTCTACAACCTCATGACAAGCGTGAATTTTACTCGCGTGCGAAATTTTGCTATAAAAGGCGAAGAGGACGTTGTAGTGACATGTTACCCAAATGTCAGTTTGGCCTTCGTTCTTAGCGACGACCTCACGCTTGAGAGTGTCAAGCTATACAGATGCGGAAGCTGGCATAACAGTTCTTTTGGCGAACCACTGTTTTTTCACCAAACTTTATTTGTTGCGGCACTCTATTTCAACTACTGCAAAAACATTACATTGACAAGAATTCGAGTTAGCGCAACACCTGGACTTGCGGTCAATATGTATGATATTGGAATGGCGACCGTTAATGAGTGTGAGTTTGATTTTAACAAGCCAATCTTAAGCAATTATACCGACGTATCTTTACTGAACATGGAACGTTTGCCAGATTTCGCGACTGCAGGTGGAGGCGTTTTTCTGCAGTTGAGTTCTACCAACCAGAATCCGATAACGTTGCCTGAAGCGTTACATTCTCAGTATGTAAACAACAACACTTACGTGTTTAGCAATTGTAATTTCACTGGAAATGAGGCTCCCAAACCATATCCAAACACCAGTATTGAGACTCCTGCCTTGCCCTTCAGTCGCGGGGGCGGTCTTGCAATTTACATTAGCGGTAAAGGAAGCCACAACAAATTCTTGATTGAAAGTAACACTTTCTGGCGGAATAAAGCGCAGTGGGGCGGCGGCCTACAGCTGGAGGTTCAACACCATGGACAGAACAACACTTTCTTTGTGAAGAATACGAGATTTCAACAAAATAAGGCCTATTTTGCTGGAGGGGGGGTGCGTATGGGGTACCTTGATCGCACCCCAGAGCCAACCTTACCAAACCACTTCAAGTTTATCAACTGTTATTTCATTGACAATATAGCCAGTTGGGGTGGTGGGATGTCTGTTTATGGTACGACGCAGGAAATGCAGGGTAACGTACAACGATCCGTGTCTGGTCATAAAGAACCATCGTGGTTGAAGATGGTGTTTCACGCATGCGTGTGGAGAGGTAATACTGCAAATGTGGGTGCTGCTGTTGGCGCGTTTTTATTCAACACAAACCACGTTGAGATCGGACCTTACACTCCTTTTTATCTCGAGTTCGTAAATTGCACTGTGATAGAAAACCACGTGTCTATCCTTGAACACAGTATTGTACTTGGGCAAGGTGCGATATATACGCGTGGAGTTCCAATTGTACTGAAAGCACTAACGACGATTGAGAAAAACAGCCTAACGGCTTTGGTCTTGGACTCTTCTACTTTAGAAATGAACGATGCGGTGGCGTTTAACGGCAATTCAGGGTTCCAGGGAGGAGCTATCGCTCTGTATGGCAGATCAAAACTCTTATTATTCAGTGGCTCGACAATAACGTTTCATAGAAACCATGCGCAGCAAAAAGGCGGAGCTATATACTGTAACACAGCAGAATCGGGTCTAGTTTCTTTTAAAGCCACTACTGGCTTGAACGCCAATCCGTGCTTTGTGGAATATGAAGAATGGGGTAAAGATTATGATGAGTGGAATGCGAGTATGGTTTTCAGTGGCAATGCAGTGAGCGATTTGGGACTAGGGGACTCAATGTATGCAACCACTTTGATGCACTGTCGTAGAACAGGCGATACAAGAAAAACAAACAGTGCTTTTGATTGGAAATTTGTGGAGTTTTTTGACAGATTTGGTAACCGAAGAAGTGCAGAGGACGAAATTAGAACTGACCCAATTGACATGCAACTTAAACGTAGTGACTGGGAAAAGCCGCCCTCCGTGGTATTCAATGCGAAGACTCTCCTGAAAGACGAAAAAGGAAATAATGTTTCCTGGCAAGTTTCGGTCAAGATTCATAGCAACAGTGTTGCCTTGACAACAGGCAGTTTGTTTTTGACCAAAGATGACCAAATACTTGGTCTCCAGTTGAAAGGGGATGAAAGAGATTTGTTTAACGTTACAGTGAGCACTGTAGGACAACAGATTGTCCGTCAACACATCTACAACTTGACTCTCCAGAAGTGCAGGGATGGGTTCAAACCGCAACAGGGAGGCTGTGTTTGTGCACTGAAAGATAACCCAGGTTTGTGTTTCTTTCCATGCACAAAGTAACTTTATGTTAATATCAACAATATAATACTATAAATAATAATAATAATAATAATAATAATAATAATAATAGTAATAAATATAATAACAGTAACGATTATGATAATAATAACAATAATAACTAGAAGTTTCTGAAAGAAAGGGAAGTGCTGCGACAGTTAAAAACAAGCTTAGTAGCGAGTTCCCGCTTTAATAAGCATTGGATTGATTCTGACTGTTTTGATTCCCCAAGCCATACAGCCATTAGGCATTGGGTATTATTTGCTTTGGACTGATAAGTTTTGCCAAACGCCGTACAGTCCATACGGCGAGTGGTCTAGAATAGTTAGACATCGAGGAAGGACGTACGTTGCTCGAAGCGAGCTCGAAACCCGGCAAAATCGGTCTGAAACTCTCTTTAAAACCTCCTTGAACACTCTTTGAAAGCTGTGGGAGCTTGTCCCAAGAAACTGATGAATAAACATTATGCCAAACTTACCAAATTTTAGATAGAAATCTGCAATAATCCCCAATCCCTAGCTGACCACGAGGTGAGGTATAGTAATAAATATAATAACAGTAACGATGATGATAATAATAACAATAATAATAAAGGCTTTAGTAGTGGTTATTCATCTCTTAAGCCCACCGCACACTTGTGCGATAGCATGCAATTTTCGTCGCATGCAATCGAAATTGTTGTTGCACATTCACCGCACACGTTTGCGAGAAGATGCAATAACCTCCGACAAACTGCGTTCACTTTTAAGAAAATCAAACATGTTTGATACATGCGATCATTGTTGCATGCGATAGAAATTGCATCGCAGGCCCCCGCACACTTGTGCGATGTGCTGCAATTTTGATTGCATACGACGAAAATTGCATGCAATTTTCGTCGTATGCAATCAAAATTGCATGCTATCGCACAAGTGTGCGGTGGGCTTAATCCTATAAAGCTAGCTAAATTAAATCAATAATACAAATTACAGTTGAACCCCGATAAGTCAAACCCTCGGTAACTCGAATTCCCCGCTAATCCGAATCAAAATCGGTTTCCCTTGCCCCATATATTTACTGTAATTTTAATCCCTATATCTCGAAACTTCTGTAACTAGAGACCCCGCTAATTCGAAGGGGTTTTTACTTCCCTTCAGGTACTTTCCTTTGTACTTTTACCCTCGATAGCTCGAAGTCGATTTTCACTTTAGTGGTTTAATGATTATATGGTTCATGTGCGATCATTTTCGAGTTGCTTGTAATATGACGCGAACTGCTTTCTTAACTAACACAAACTTGGCTCTGCCAGCATACGGTTTTAAAAGTAGAGTGACCTTCAGCAGGGACAGCTTTTTCTATGTTCACAAATTGGAGGTTTCAGCGGCAATTTGATGTCCTTGACACATACAGTCTATTTTAAACAATCAATTTGTTGACTTTAAGTCCGGCATCGAGAAACTGTTCGACATTATTGACAGCTTTTTCAAGCCTGTCTTTTTTCTTTCTTCAAACTTTTTTTAAAAGTAGATTGACCTTTAGCAGGGACAACTTTTTCCATGTTCACAGATTGGAAGTTTCAGCGGCAATTTGATGTCCTTCACACATACAGTCTATCTTAAACAATCAATTTGTTGACTTTAAGTCCGGCATCGAGAAACTGTTCGACGTTATTGACAGCTTGCTCACTTTAATGTTTATTGAAAAATAAACGTTAAAATGAGCTTTAGTGTAGCGCTAAACATTTTGAAGAAAAGCTACTTTACAGAACCTGGAGTTTTTAATGCTTTTGCTTTTTTTTTGTCATTTTATATTCTTTAATACATTGTTAGAAACACTTACAACAGAACATGTAGAATCTTAAAAACTTTTTAATCAAGTTTCTTCTGGTATTCTTGTTCAAGACCCCTACAACTCGAAACCCCGATAACTCGAACTAATTAAAAATTCCCTTGGCATTTCGAGTTATCGGGGTTCAACTGTTTTCAAAAATTAGAATTACATTCAAAAGGGGCTAATACAACATAAACCTGCCTAGGCTAAATTCTGTGCCAATATAAAACACCATTCAAAACTACGACGATTTAAGAACATGTCGAGTAATGAAGCATTTAAAATTGAGGTTAATATTTTAAGAGCCACTATTCACACAGAGTGAAGGAATGTTTTTTGTATCGTAACCGCACTTACGATCGTATATCCCGTTCAACCAACCGCTGTAGCAGGTTATCGTAACCACACTTGTGATTGTATATCGCGTTCAACCAATCGCTGTAGCGGGTTATCGTTACTGCACTTGTGAT
>JAOBAT010082719.1:0-19091 GCA_026413305.1 Hydrozoanthus tunicans
ACTTTTCAAAGGTGTCCCCCCCCCCCCCCCCGGGAAAAAACCCTGTTGTGGACTCGCTGATTTCTCCAGCTTGCGGCTGTAGAGAGCATCCAAGAGAAAGAGACCAGTCATTAGTGGCAGAAGCAAAAAATTATTGGGGGGAGGGGGCACAGTAAGGGAATTGTAACAATTTGCTGTAGAATTTGAGATTTCTATTCAAGAGTTGCTGTTGTTAGCCAGAAATTATTGGGGGGCCAGGCCCCCTCAAACCAAATTATTAAGGGAGGCCAGTGCTTCCCCCCCCCCTGGTTCCGCAGCCCATGTTTGTTCCCCTGAGAGGGAAGAATTTCTCTTCTAAGAGACTAGCTTTTTTAAAGTTTGCAATTTAGCTGCTATACCGAGTGATTAAAGAAGTTAATCATTCAGTTTTACAGCAAATTATCTGCACTGAACATATTGTGTGTAAAAACCACTTGTGGTTACTAGCGCAGAATGTGAATTAATTAGATCGAGGAAGAAAATCGGGTGAATTTTTGTGTGTTCAGTCAAATTTCAAAGCTAGTGTAGCTATTTTTCCCAAGAGGTTGTAGTATAAACACTGCCATTAAGTTTCTGAATATAGTTGAGCAAGGCACTATGGGAATATCAAAGATAAAAAAAAATTGTTAGATAATGTAAGCAATAAGATTATTTTCTCGCTGAATCAAAATTGTTGTACATAAAGTACAAATCGTGGGCTTTTTTGTAGTGCCTTGCTCCTGATGATTTTTCCGGGTCTCCGTGTTGTGATGTACCAGACTCACATCACACATTTAAACAAACTGACAAACAGAAAATATCTTACTGTTGTTTTTATACAAAAAACCCTCTGTGGGGGACTCAAATTAGTCAGTAATGATCGTCATATTTTTAGTAGTCAAAATTGGGGATATTTTAGAGTGTCTAAAACGTGCTTGGGACGCCAAAGGCGAAGCTGGTATCTTTTGAAATTACCGATGATCATCGCCGCGTCCTTCCCGAATTCAAAAACCCTGCAATCCCCAGGCCCAACGAAATGGTGGACGATTCGCGGGGGTCCAGGGAGTGAAGGGACTGGGGACGCTGAAACGACGTAAACACAAATGGCGGGCGGAGGGTGAACGAGAAGAGAACGTAAAGACGTGTGCTTTGGGCTTGTGAATTTGTAATGTTTTTATAAAGGATGGCACAGGACGAAGCTGTTATCGCAACAAACGACGATGCAACTTCTTGCAAAAGGTGTTTTTTGAATTACGCATATTTTCAAAACTTTGACATCTCCTATGGCTAGCGCAACGCATCAGCTAGCTATTTGCAGTTAATGACATTGACACGACTTGCTCCCTCAGAATTGCATCCTGTTGTTAATGTAAACCAGTTTAAACAAAAGTCCAGATAACGAGGGAAAAACAGTTAATCGATAGTTCGTCACAGAGTTCGAACAACATATTCTTGGAAAACAGCTTTTGTATTTGTAAAGATCTTTTTTCGATTAATTGTCAGGTATGCTGTTCATCGAGGATACTGGAAAGACGATTTTGTTCAATACTTTGCTAAAGTTGGTGAGAGAAAGGCGCCAGAAATAAGCAGAGGTAAAATTTCGCTAAAAAGTTTTTTACAGAGTTCTATCCATACGCTCTGGATGATGAATTGGTATTCATGAATCAGCTGTGCAAAAAATTTTTAATTTATAACGTCGTGCCAAAGACATTAGCCGGATTTTTATCTATAGAAGTGCGTCACCTTCGGAACTTTGTGAAATGGCTTTTCGAAATTTTTTTTTAACGTCAGTTTGTTTGTTTCTTCATTGTAGAGCCTTATTTGGTTTCATTCCAGGAGCTTTAGAAATATATTTAATAATTTATAAATGCCCACACTTAACAACTACTGTATGTAGCTTTTCCCGTCTGATCAAGCTTCAAGTGCAAAACAAAAGCATAGGTCTTAAACCTTTACACTTGTCTAGTAACTAAAGTTTATTGTTTTTCTACTATGCAATGATAAACTATTAATTTAATTTAACAAAATAAAATCTTAATTTTCAAATATTAACTCTCAATTAACAAACATTAACTTTTAAATTTAAGTAGGAAACATTAAAACTATCATTTTACTACAAGTTGTAGTTTGTTTACTCTTGCCCATTTGAATCATTAATATGATGAAATACAACCCTGGAATAGCACTAAGGTTTTTTGGTCTGGATCCCCTGGTGCATAATGCATAGTATTTGTCAAAAAATAATTTCATGCATACTAAAACCAACTACGAATAGGCCAAGAAAAGCTGCAGTCTGTGTCCTAGGATGCAAACATTAATTTTTTGGATAATGCATTTTTCAACCCAGTTTTAAAAAAAAAAATGCAGGTTTTCTTTAATTTGCAATGTTCAGGTTCCTTGGAATTTCAGCTTGAACTTTGACATGGCTGACAGGAAAAAAAGTGAGGATCCTGTTTGGATTCTGTTCTAACTTCTTATTTCAATTCAAATATATAACATTACTTTGTGTACGTATTATGCTACTGTTTTCATTCCTGTAGGTTATTATGCCAGAGTCAGAGGAGTTCGCTTGTTGCTTGAGCAGTTTTTGTCTCTAACAAAATGCAGCTGTCAGGTTGTAAGTCTTGGTGCAGGATCTGACACATTATTTTGGCAGCTCAAGGTGAGTGTGAGAGACTCCTAATTTAACTGCGATAGTAAAAAAATTAGGACCTTAAGTAACAACCATTGTCCTTTGTTTGTCTGTTATATTACATGGCTGCCATCCTATTCACAATAATTATTCTAGCCAAAAGTTCATGTCAAACCTTAGTAAATTCCTGAAAAAATTTACTTTTCTTTCAATTTTTCTGAAAGATAAACACATCTTCATTGTTGTTAATGTTATTATAATTTTTTACTATTTATTACTATTATTTTTGAAGTTAAATTTTTTAATGCCCAGAATAAATTACTAATATTATTGTTATTCTATAACTGTCATTAATATTATTATTATTGTTTATTATTGTTGTTGTTATTGTTATTATTATTTTTGAGGTTAAAATATTTTTGTTTTTTGAATGATACACCAACATTTTATTTATTAACCAGAATAAATTATTATTGTTACCAAGTGACGGTTAAAGTTTTGATTGGTGAACACTCCCTTGAAAATACCAGGCTTGCATTGCTGGAAATTATAAAAATCAGAGAGCAACTTACTCCAGTAAACCCTCTCACAAAAAGTGGTGCAACTTGTTTATGAAAATCAAGAGAAAATAAATGATTTCCTTGCTTCTTCTTTTCTCTTTAATTATATTTATACATTTTTATTCATTGGCTTCAAACTGGAATATTGTTGAAGAAAGGCAGAAGGAATGGCACCCACAGCATATTTTGAAGCTGATTTTGGAACTGTTACTGGCAGAAAATGCTTTAGCATAAGGTTAGTGTTGAGTTGCTATGAATGAAGTTTGTAAAATAAGTGTTAATGTCACTATAAAGTGGGACCCTGTTAAGACGCTAACCAACAGGCAAAAATAATTGGCCATAATAACAGGGTGACTGTAATAACGGGGTCTGTTTATAAGAAAAGTACAGCCATTCAATCGGCAAACTAAACAGTCAAAAAGTGACCTCAATAATGAGGTGGCCCTAGGGTAGGGTTCCACTGTATAATAAATTATTTATAATAAATTATTACAAATTTCTTTATGGGTCAGAAAAAATTGGCCGTAATAACGAGGTGACCATAATAATGAGGTTTGTTTATAAGAAAAGTACAACCATTCATTTGGGGAACTAAACAGTGACCTCAATAATGAGGTGGGTATAGGGTAGGGTTCCACTATATAATAAATTATTACTAGTAGTTCTCAATGAGAAGGGAAGTGCTCGAGACTGGGGAATTGTGTACAGTCTGTGTAAGGCTCCTCTGCAGACGTCTTTTTGAATCTCTTTTATGGCACGTTTTCGGCTTTTAGAAGATTCGGATTTTCGAGAAAAGAGTAATATGGTTTTCCTGTGTTCCATGTGGGCAATCCCGAAGAAGCGCCGAGTATACCAATGGCAATCCGAAGGGTTTTGACAACGGCTCGAAGAAGCGCTGAGGATACCATGGACAGAACCCAAAAACACACTCTAATATCTTGGCGAGCACATTGGTCATAAATCCAACTGTTCCTTTGAGGAAATCAAAGGCTCTTGAACAAAGGCCTGAAGAAGGGCAGAGGATACCATGGACAGAACCCAAACTGAGATGCAATAATTTCTTGGCAAACACGTGGCTCATTGAGATTGTCGAGATTAGATCTGCTGTCGCTACGCTTGAGCAACAAAATGACCTGAAAAAATTGGCCATAATAACAGGGTGATCTAATAACAAGGGTTTTTTATGAGAAAAAGTATAGCCATTCAACTGGCAAACTAAACAAAAAGTGACCGTTGTAATGAGGTGGCCGTAAGGTGGGGTTCCACTGTATAATAAATTATAACAAAATTCCATTTCTGTATTCCAATCATTTCAGATAATTTGTAGTGACAGTCAAAACTGTTGCGTGATTCCACTGGAAAAATGTTTTAAAATATGTTTTCATTTTGTTTGAACATGAAGATCAAGGAAGCAGCTTCACCAAGCTTTCTCGGATGATGATGGACTGAGAATTGGTAACTATTGACCTCTAAGAGTTTTGCATTCCTTTTTAAGTATTTTCAGCATATAGTTTGCAGTATTTTTGTACTAAAGTTGAGAAAGTAAATCTCAAAATATAATCTTAATATAATTATATTCAGAGAAAGGGGTTGGGTGGGGTGGGTTGGTGAGGGGGAGATGCACCCACTAACAAGGAACCTGCCCTCTGAGGTACATGACATGTTTAGAATATTGTGATCACTTCCATCAATGTTATTTTTGTCACAATGTTTTTAACATGTTTTCCAGATGGAAATGAGGCTCACTCCAAAGATTATCACCTGGTTTCAGTGGACTTGAGAGATATCGACACCCTACAAAGCAAACTTTATGAGGCAGGCCTAGACAAAAGGTTCATACAGCCCGCAGTTAAACTGAATCATGGCTATTTGTTAAGAACAGAAACAAATAATTAATATTCAAAAAACAAGGTGTTTTTGACATGAAATTTGGTTATGAGTAATTAGCAGTAAGGTCATAAGCAAGTAGCTATATTTTGGATTTATTGCACCTTTGTATTGATTTCATTATATTTACCATCATCACCATGTCCATTATCATATTGATCATCATAGTAATCTTCATCAAATTGATCATCATCACATAGATCATCATCATGTTGATCATTGTCATGTTGTTCAATTAATCATAATCACATCAATCTTCATCATTTTTGATCATCATTTTGATCATCATACTGATTATCATATCGAGCATAAGGATCAGCACATCAACCTTTATCATCATTGATTATCATTGATCATTACACTCATCATCAATGATCATTTAAATTATCATATTAATCATCATATTTTTCATCATATTGAACACCATCACATCGATCATCATCTTCGGGATCCACATATTCATCATCGTCATCATAAAGTTTTCCAGTTTACATCACGCCACCTGGTTAGCCTATTTGTTAAGGTGCCAGTCTTGTAAACACATTGAGGCAATGCATAATGTGTACCAAGAACAGTTGTTATTATTATTATTATTATTATTATTATTATTATTATTATTGTTGTTGTTTATTCTATCTGGCTCTGAAGCTGTGGAGCTGTGCTCCAAGGTCATATGCTTTCGGTCCAACCTCTTTGGGCTGCGCCCTTTTCAATTCAGTCCATGACTGCAAGTAACGGCGATTAGCTCGCTAGATATTCATATTATTATTACTATTATTGTTATTATTATTATTATTATTATTATTACTGTTATTATTATTATTATTATTATTATTATTATTATTATTATTATTATTATCATTATTATTATGTATGGGTTATGGCATCAGTGTCGAGTTTTGGCTTTCTTCATTTACAATCTCTTTAGAGTGCCCACCCTATTTCTTACCGAGTGTGTGCTGGTGTACATGGAGCCTGAAAAATCCTCAGCAATTCTTGACTGGGCAGGAAAAAACTTTAAAACAGCTTTATTTGTAAACTATGAACAGGTCAGTGTCTTTAATTTGTGCCTTAGGAAGTTTATTCATTATTTATAAATATTTATTATAATTGCAACATTTTGAGAAAAAAATCTTGATAAATAACTTATTATTATATATATTGACACTTAATAAATATAAAAATATATAAATAATTATGTCGACTAAATTTTAAAAGGTAAGTCTTCATTTTAATTACCTTAACTACTCATAGTAACTGTGAAAATATAATGGAGATGTTAAGTCAATCTTAAAAGGTAAGTCTACTTTTTAATGACCTTAACTACTCATAGTAACTAAAAAAATAATATAATGGAGATGTTAAGTTAACATAATTGTTTCCAAGCTCATCATAGGTACTCAAAGAAGCGTGATCTCTTCAATGATTTAAGTAAAATTAATGTGGATGCCCTTTTTCAATGATCTTCTAATTAATTGGCAGTTAGTGTTTTTTTAAGCAAATATATTGGTTTCTAACCAATGTACATAAAGTTTAAAGATTTATGCAGCAATGCATTAAGTTGATCAATGTTTGTCAACCAAAATATTTTACACTGATTTGATGTTTGTAGGTGAACATGCAGGATCGTTTTGGACAGGTCATGATTCACAACCTTAAGGTATAAGACTTACTCAATGTTTTTCAAAAAAAATGTTTGTTTTATATTGTGTTGGTAATTTAAGTAAACTTGTGCAATAATTCTTGAACATCAAATTGCTAAATTACATTTTCGTTTGGTTTGCAGACAAGACATTGTGAACTTCCAGGAGCTACTGCCTGCCTTGATGTACAAGCACAGGTGGGTTTCGCATTTTTTGATCATTCAAAAATTTCATGAGTGCAAGACTTGTACTTGCTTGCTGTTTTGTGGACCAAACAGATTTTACTAGAACTTGAGCTGCTGGTTGGCAGCCAAGGAGTGAAGGACTGGATACAAAAATTGTTTGACCAAGCATTTCACTGAACTACGTCTTCAGTCAAAGCTGTGAATGGCTTGATTTTTTTCTGATCATTTCATTTGTTAAGTTTCTTATAGGTACAACTGTATACTCAAGGCGAAAACAGCAGACTTTTTATTTGCCAAACCTAATGATTTCCTCAACTATAGTTTGTTCTAACTCACTTTATTTTATACTAAGAATGCTTACCCTCTTACAGCATGTTTTAATCTTTGCCAAATATAATTTATAGATATTTTTATTTTATATTAAAACAAACTCCAAATTGATTTGTTGGAGCACAGATTTTTTTTAACAATTTGGGTCAGTCGGTCGGTTGATCAGAAAAAAAAGAAAATAAAAATAATACATAATTATAATTATGTAGTTTTCTGTTTGAAATTTTAGCAAAGCTAATCTTTCGTTAAAAGGCAAGATTACCTGTTTAGTTTTAATGAGCAGGGGATAAAAGAAACAAGAACTTTATTTTTTAACCAATGATAATCAAAACATTCTGACTTGCATGCTGTGATACAGAAATTGTCATGAAGCAGAACAACCAAAAACTAAAATTAAAATTAATGTATCACACTTGTTTTTGCTTTTGTTTTTTTTTTTTTGTTTTTTTTTTTTTTGCATTCGTGAAAAATGCAGGTCAATCAGATCCCTGCCCCAACACACTGATTTGATCCAGCCTTATGCACCTAATGGAAAATTGTCTTCACTATTTTTCAATTACAGAGGGAAAGGTTTTTATCCAACCACTGGGAGAGTGCTCATGCTATGGATATGTTAAGTGTCTTCCAGTGTCTTCCTGGTGAAGATAAGCAAAGGTGTGGTTTGGTGCTTCAATACTTCAGTTCCAGTCAGTTATCAACTTCTAACTTCTCCCTACATAGCATATACAGATTGGACATATTTGGTACTGAGATCGAACAAAGCAAAGTATGAAAGATGAAAACTAAAACTCTCCCAAATTTGTTCAATAAATCTATGGCCTCAACCTATTAATTTTATCAAACAGTAAATGTTTTATCTGATAAATGGCTATAATCCTCGAAATGATCAGCACAAATTAATGAAAGTTTTAAATCTATCAACTTTTGTTGATTGTACTAAAACTTGTAACCATACTGCACTTAGTTTAATATTTTGTTTGATTTTGAATAATTTTGAGTGTATAAAATTTTTTTAGCAAAATTCAAGAGTTACTGCTTTTAGATCAAAGTAATACAAGTTTAAACACTTGTTTAATCAAGTTTCTGAATCAACCTACCTAGAACCTACCCATATATTTACAAAATTTAAGAAACATAGTATCAAATGGGGACCCTTGTCTTCCCTAACCCCCTCCCCTAATTCTCTCAACTTGTCAGCTGAGACTGTATCTGTTTCAACCTCTATCCCAGGGCTCTCTCATACCTGCCCTTCATTGCATCTGTTTGTAAATTTAAGGTATGTTGAAATTTGCCTGTTTAAACCAGAAATAGGAATAAATTGTCAAATATAAAGCACAAATGAATCGGTTGATACTAGTTAGTATTGTTTGAAAAAAACGATGGGGTTGGTATAAATTCTTTAAATTTTTTCTTGGTAGAATGGAGAAACTCGAGTTCCTTGATGAGATCGATTTACTGCACCAACTTTTGAATCACTATTGCATGAGCTGGGCATTCAACGATGCTGCCAAGTTAGGTACAGTCGGTTACAGCTATCAAGCTTTTTAATTTTAGTTGATCGTGAATTTAAACGTAGATAATTAGTATATTATAAGCTAGTTAGTATACGTGCGTTGTTTATGCTGTATACCTTTTTCTAGCCTATTTCCATTTGTCTATTTTCGATGACATGAGATTTCCAAACGAACCATTCAAAGGATATAGCACTCTTTTTTATCAATTTATGCATTTTATCTTGCACGATTGTCCTACCTATTGGTGATACAACAAAACCAAACAGCGGGTCACATCCCTACTGTTATTGTCATTTGGTTCAGGAGACTAATCACACGGCTTAGCGGCCCTTTTCACGGACGGTGTGGCGAAAGTAGGTCGCACAAATGTTCAACGTTCAACATTGTATGCTGAAGAAGTCAAACACTTCCAACGTTCCAAGCCACGCGTCCGGGTTACCTTGTAAATTGTTGGATAAAATTCAACAACGATTAAGTTAGTTGGGTTGCGGAAAGGCCTTCTATTCAGTGGAGCTGTTTTTTGTCCAGTTAGAAAATAAAAGTAGTTTCGGGGGACTTGAGTAGCGAGCACGTGTAGCCCTCATTTCCCGATGTCGTCTTTTTCTTGTTTAGTTAGAGCCCCGTCGTGAGACAGGGCAACGAAAAATTGGTCTATAGACTCATTCGTTTGTTCTCCTCCACGGAAATCTTTAGTAAAAGGCGAAAGATTTATACGTGCCTGAAGGAAAACCAGAGTAACGAAACAAAGAACAAACAAGGTTTGTCATTCACAGAAGCCTTCCGACGAATGTGGGAGCGTAATAATCGTATCTTGTTTGCGCAAGCGCAGTCATGGTACTAAGTACTAGTTTGGTCAGCGGTAAGATGAATCCTGAAAACGTTAGTTGAACAAATTTCCAGCCTTTGAAAGAAGCTTGTGGGATATGGGAAAAGGAATCAGTTTTTTTGCAAAGAAATAAATAGACTTCTCGTGAATTGCGTGGCCCATACGTTTTGCCTTCAGTTTATAGATATTTCCAGAAAGATTGTATTGAGTCGGTTTTATGAAATGTTTTAAACAAACGTTTGAAGGAAGATATTCGACAGCACAACGTGATAAAAAATTTGTCAAGCACTATATTTCAGCTGGCCATGCAACCAAACCTTGTTCAGGTAATGAAGTACATAATTGGCGTATTGGCCAGCTGAAATGTAGTACTAAACAAAAATGTTATAACGTGTCGATTACTTTTTTTAAACTACCTTGTTTTTTAATAATTATCGCTCTTGGACAATGGAAACGCATTATCTAAACATGTTTGAACTACGAAAAAACAGTCGTTTTGTCCCTCAAACTGTTCAATATTAGTCTTTATGTATACCATTTCGCATTGGGGGTGGAAGAGGAATCTTGAATCATGAACGGTGGCTAAAAAAAATGAAGGAGTCAGGAACCACATCATCTCGCAGGCTGTGAATCATGAATCATGAAAAAATTTTATAAATGAATCATGAATCATGAAGAAGTTCTATAAATGAATCATAAATCATTGGACGAAAAATATCTGGGAATCACGAATTATCATACTGAAAAGATTCCGCTTCCACCCCCGAAAACATGTTTAAACTACGAAAAAACAGTCGTTTTGTCCCTGAAACTGTTCAACATTAGCCTTTATGACTTATGTGTACATACCATTCCTGCAGTGATCACCAGATCGAGTGACAATGGGATTTCGACTAGGAGTAGGAGTTTTTGATAAAGTGACGGAATTACAGTTGGGTTTTTTTACACGCTTTTTTAAAGAAATGACTCGTTCTTAATTTGTTGACGGTTTGACAAAAATAGCGTGAAGTAGAAGTGAGTCACCTGATCCTGCAAAGTCAGTTAGTTCAAGTTAAGGAACCAATTTTAACAACCGACAGCCGGTAAAAGGCTCACTCGAGTCAACCGAAAAATTTCTTAGCATTTTAGTGAGATTCTGAGTTGCACGCTTTTTTTATAAGAACAACGAGGCTGAGATTGGCCAATATTTACTGAGAACAATTTAAGAACTGAAATAAATAAAGTTCAGTTTAGTAGACTCTCAGTCATTTGCTGAACTTCATGATACAAGAATTTTTTCATTGTCGTTGATTCAACGATAAAGTATACTGATTCAATTCTTGCAAGAAATGACGGCGTTTAAACATTAGTTTTACAGCGGTAAACAAGGCTCTTCCCGTTCATCTATTTACGTTTTAAAAGCGTTTTCAGGACTTATCTTACCGCTGACCAAACTATTACTTAGTACCATGACTGCGCTTGCGCAAACAAGGTACGATTACTACGCTCCCACATTCGTCGGAATGCTTCTGTGAATGACAAACCTTGTTTGTTCTTTGTTTCGTTACTCTGGTTTTCCTTCAGGCACGTATAAATCTTTCGCCTTTTACTAAAGATTTCCGTGGAGGAGAACAAACGAATGAGTCTATAGACCAATTTTTCGTTGCCCTGTCTCACGACGGGGCTCCAACCAAACAAGGAAAAGTGAAACCCGGTTAACGAGTGCTACACGTGCCGGCTTGTCGAGGCCCTCTAAATCTCCTTGTATTAATTTACTTCAGTATGATTACAACTTCATCATAGTTTCAATAACTATAATTAACTTCTTCTTGTTACAGACTAATTTCTTGTTCATTCCACCAAAAAAATTTTCCTTGAGGTTAAAAATCCTCTTTGCAATCAACACGCAAGTGGTCGACCGCCATCTTGGAAGATTTTATTTCATTTAACTCTTCGTTAACATTAAGTGAGTTAATTTATCTCGACTTCATTCACATTTTAGCTCTAACCGGCTTTCGAGCATCCGAAACTAAAAAACAAATTTAGTTTTAGTTAAATTTTAATTCTAAGTTAAAACCGGGCCCAAATCTGCAAAAGGCCCAGCTTATCGGGGCGGTTCAAACAAAATCCATTACGCAAGAGTAACGCACGTACGCAGGAAATAAATAAATAAACAAGCCTTGGTCAGTTCTGTTTTTTCTAACTTGACAAAAACAACTCCATAGATTAAAAAGACCTTTTCGCAACTCAAATTGCAAGTTAAATGCTACACGCAAGCATTGCCAACGCCGAAAATGTCAACACTTGAAAATTCTAAGAATTCTGAGAATTTTAAGCCCGTGTTACTGGGCGTTCAATATGCATAATAACTATTTTTCAGTAATCGCCGCACTATGATGAAACTGAACTCTGTCTCGGTGATCGGTAGCGATCGAAACGTGTGAAGAATTTTAATATGAACCACTTGTACTTTTTCTGCCATCCTTTCCGGTGTTTTTCGCGATAGTCACGTACTTCAGGGGTTAAATCATTGCAAGATCTTATCCTTTCTAAAGAACTTTATCACGCTAGCACGGCTAGCACAGAGTCAATCTCAGCACATTAAAAATAGTAAAGCTACAAGTCTCATAAAGATTGGCCGCAATTTGACGGAGATCTAGATGTAAAGATTTGAAACTGGATATAATTTTCCATTGAAGGGTAAAGTGGACGGGCATCAGCCTCGTTTCCATTATGTTTTTTCCCCATACATGCATTTATCTTTAATAATAGACTAAACTAAACTAACTTCATTTATCGTTGTTACGCTGGGAGTGGTTGCCCATTCTCCCAAGCCAGTAGCTTTTGTTTAATAGCTCGACGGCACAGAACCTGGCGTGAAAGTCGATTTTGTGAAGGGAGGAAAACCGGAGAACCCGGAGAAAAACCCTCGGAGTCAGAAGAAGATCGACAAATCTTAGCCCACATGCAAACCCAGGATTTGATCCCGGGTCCACAGAGGTGGGAGGCGCGAGCGCTATCCAATCGGCCATCCTAACTCCCCAAATAATAAGGGCAGAAGGTCAAATTTCAAAACTTCATATCGGCATTAGTTTTGGGAAATGTTTGCAAAATTTTGCAATTCTGCTTATACTTTAGTGCTGGCCACAGTTTCTTGATTTGTATGATATATTTTTGTTGGTCTAATGGTTTACTAGTTCAGTTAATTTATTTGTCGTCTAAGTAAAAATTTGGGCTGAACTTCATGGAGGAACAGCAGAGAAACGACTGCTTCTACAACAAGTTTAGTAACGCAAATAAAAGCAAACACACTAAATTAAATTGCTGGGAAAAATTAAAGTAGTTGTGGTCGAAACTGGAAAAAAATTAAATTTTATTCCTTTCGACACTTCATTCTTCTTCAGCGGTCGTAGTGACCAATGTGAAGCTGGTAATCTCTAGGATCGCCGAAGGCTGGTTTAGCGATTTACTGCTGCGCTTTCGGGTTTCTGTCTTGTTACTATTTACTCTGAATTCTAACTTGTATTATTACATTTTCAAACACTGTTCAGACTAAGCGCACGATCTCGTGCAGAATACAAGAACATAAGAGACACACCCACAATGGACAACATCACCTTTCCGCCATCGCTGAACATATTTATCTTAACCCTGGCCACAACATAAACTTTGAAAATACTCAAGTAATTGCAAAAACAGAAAAGTTTTTTCCAAGATTAATCTAAGAAGCTATTGAAATTCAAAACCACCCTAACAATTTTAATAGACGATTCTTACAAACTCAGTTTTACTTGGAAACAATTAATTAAGGAAAACCTTACCGCATAATTTACTGTGCTGTTGTACCTTCCCTTTTAACACACGAACAATAGTTTCTTCATTCTTTTATTACTTATGCTAATTTAGTTTTACTCACTTTTATCCGCTATAGTATTTTATCTTCTTATCATTCTGATGAAGTCTTCCACAAGTGAAGTCGAAACGTCAATGTATTTTAGATTTTAAGTTTAACACGTGAAAACCATAAAACTCTATAGATTTTATCTATTTATCATGTCTTATCCACGCGAAAGCCTAAAGATAAATATTAAACACTGTTCAGTTGCCTTTTTTGTTAATGCTTTTTATAAATGTGGTTTAAATTTTAAAAGTTAAACAAAAATTCACCAATGGGTGAAGTATTTTGAAAACGTTCTTTTACCGTACTGCTAACTGGCTTTCAAGTGTTTCTCTACTCTGGGGTTGAAATGGTTGGGATGACCGTCGGAAAAGTCCCCAAAATACCCTAAAAGTAACAAGGCATAAAAAACTTTCCTTCCTAAAAATTACCTAAAATTACCCCAAAAATTCCAACTGAAAGTTGACATTTTTTCCTAAATAGCTAGTGGGTTGGCGCTAAGTCCCCTCGTATAAATAGGGCGTTCGACACAGGACTTTTGTCATGAGTTCTTACTAGTACGCGCGTTTACCAAAACAAGGGATTGCAAGCAGTCTAACCCTAAAATATACTTGGCTCTTGTTTTAACATAGTTTTTCCTTGAAAAATACCGGACTGGCTGTTTTAACCCCTAAAAAATACGACTGTCATACTAGCACCCCAGTCTAAGGAGCATACCCCCCCCCCTCTCCCCCTTTTTTTTAGTTGTCGGTACTATAGAATGGATCAACCAAAACGATTGATTTATGTTAATGTCTACCCATTTCGCAGGCCTTGAAGAGATCGGGTTCTGATTACGCGAATTTTTGTGCCAGTGGCAGATTCAGAGCAGTTTGGCAAATCGCTTGTTGCAACCACCCGTTCAACACGCAACACGCAGGAAAGGGCCACACTTTCGTCGACTCTCGGAATATCGAGACTTCTCCTTTCGATTGACTGATATGTGGGCGCCGATTTTACCGACTCTTTCGCTTGGTAGTATTTTTTTTTGGAGGAGCGGTCCAGTTGAGAAAATAAAGTGTATGCCGTCACCATTTAAGAACAAAGCGTGGCATGTCACGTGTTTGCCTGTTTGCTTGTTGTTTGCCTACATGAAGTAGTAAAGTTCCGTAACAAATAAGATATTCTGATACAAAGGCATATGTCAAACAGAATTCCGTAGCTACTCAACCGTTTGTGTGTGGTGCATGAAAAGATGAGTTTCCTGACAATGGCATGAAAACTGTTGGTGTGTGTCGTTAAACGAGCCTGCTGTTTGCATTTTTGAATGTTAGTAATGATAAGGATAAAAGAAACAGTAATGATATGGTGAAACTATTAGTAAAGACCTTTTTTAATTTTCTTGTTGGTATACATGTATGTAATTTATAGTTCTCAACTCAGTTTGTCTTTGAGTAATGATGTGATACTAATGAAAATGTAAATAAGAACTCAGTTTTGGAAAGTTTTTGTTGGTATCTATGTAATTTGCACTGTTCATAAATCAATTTATATCTTGAGGATTCGTTTCTGCATATAAACCTGCTATATAAATCTGCTTCCTAATGACTTGACACTCACTTGATGTCTCACAACTTCACAGGTTCAATCTCGTTTGGCCCTTTATTTCTTTGTTGGATTACTCATTTTGTAACAAGCTAGTTTATGTTGTTAATAAATGACGCACTAACCCTTGTGCGAACCTCTCATCATTTGAGCGTTTTTACATAAAATGTAAACTATATAGAAATATTTTCTATTCGCCAGAGCGTAGCCAACGAGAATAGAAATTGTTAACATATCAATTCATTAAAAGCTTTGCTAATTGTACCAGCTAAATGAGAACACCTCAACGGAATATTTTTACTTGTGTCTCAATATTATGATTATGATTATGAATTTCAAAGATGAAAGTTTTTTTTTATGGAAATGAACTTGCCCTGCTCTAAACGTTCCGTGTTATTGTTAGATTTTTAAAAGGCAAGATATATATCTGTAGGGAAAACAAAATGGTAGTGTTATTAATAATATTAATAATGAAAAAGATGATAATTATAATGAAATAGAAAATTTTTGTTAAAATTTTATAATTTTGGTTGCTGCAAGTTTTTCGAAATTGTTTTATACACAGTTGCCACATGTGCCAAATAAACGATTTTTCCACTCCTCCCGGGCTCATTTTGACCCCTGTGTATCAATTTTTCAAGTTCTGGTCCGAAAACTCAAGGTATGAGTTCTACTGATCAGCGTAGGTGTTCGGTGTTCGTCTTTCCCTGTTTTTTTTTTTTAATTTTTTTGGATTACAGCACGAGAAACAAGAATCAAGAGTTTAGAACTCAATTATTTTATCCATATCTTTGCTGGTCTCTGTTGTATTGTTTTGAAAGCAACATCTAATCTCTGTATTTGCCCAACGTGCTTTCAAGTTTGACTGACATTTTTACACTGAATTTCCTGAAGCTATAAAATCTTTCAGAACGCCGTAGAGTGGAATTCCAAAGGAAAGCTAACTGATTACGTCACAGCAGAAGCTCGGTTTTCTAACTCGACCATATTTTTGTTTATTTAACAATTATTCAGAGATGAAACAAGATGAAAATGAATGCCGGATTCCAATTTGAAAACCCCATGTTCATAGCCGTATACTTCTCGCCCTTGTTAACGCAGAAGCGATGATTATTAGATTTATTGTGCATGTGTCATGGAGGAACAACCAATCACAAGTCGGCTATATGGCAATCTTTGATAGTGACGTCATTGTAACAGCTTGACTGGAATGTTTTACAAGCTCTGAATTAATTTAGTGGCAATTATAAACGTTCGATATTTAAACGGGGTTTAAACGTGTGAATGGTTCAGTTATGCACGTAGCTATTCGGTCTTTCAAATTACAACAATTGTTTCTGCTAGGCAGACTTGAAGGTCAAACCAAATGCACCAATTACCACTGTTGTAGTCATAAAGCTGTCTTTATTTCCTCGGAGGTATTTTTGGGCTTTATCCAATAACATTCGAAAGGTTTCAATTCGCATTTTAATTTCTTTGAGAGTAGTTTGGGTATAAAAAGCATTTCACAGCAAATTTCAGCCATTAGCGTTCAGTTCTTGCGTACAGTTATCAAACATGCCTCCCAAAGCAACCGCATCGAAGGTCGGAAAAAAGGCAAGCAAGAAAACCGGTGAGGAGAAAAAAAGACATAGAAAAAGAAGAGAAAGCTATGGAGTCTATATCTACAAAGTTATGAAGCAAGTTCACCCAGATACTGGTATCTCTAGCAAGGCCATGAATATCATGAACTCGTTTGTGAACGATATTTTCGAACGTATTGCAGTCGAAGCCTCACGCCTGGCGCATTACAACAAGAAATCCACCATCACCTCTAGAGAGATTCAAACCGCTGTTCGCCTCCTTCTCCCGGGCGAGCTGGCAAAACACGCTGTTAGCGAGGGAACTAAAGCGGTCACAAAATACACAAGCAGCAAATAGCAACCTGAAAATGGGAACTGAACGTCGTTTTCCAAAAAAACCCGACCAAGCAGACAAAAGTTGAACGTGGAGAAGCAGTAATGGCGTCGAGGTACCTCTTGTTCATAGATTGAACTTTGCATACAATGCAACACGCAACGTTAATTTTTAAGAGAGTTAAACTGTGTGCTAATTGTGTTCAACAACTTTGTTGCTTTCTTGTATCAGAACTTGATTAGGACTCGTACCGAACCGTACTGAAATCTTCTATTTTGTGAAACTAACCAATATTTTTCAGTTTGTATTTGCAGTATACTCCATCTGGCTAAAAAGTGTCGTTGATATACTGTATATACCTGTACCTTGAAAGTTCGTATCGAGGATTTCATTTACCTGAATTATTCCCATGCAGTTTCACACGTGCACTTCGAAAAACTTTCCTTTTGTTTTAATTATCTTTGAGTATTTTGTTTGCATAAATATCAAGGAGATGTGAGAGAGTTTATATAGTTTTTTAAACCACAAGAAATTGCAAATAAAGTTTTCGATAAAGCTGTAACTACTGTTTGAACATTGACTAGGAAAAGTCGCCACGTGGGGAAGTCAGAAAAGGAAGTGTGGCAAAGCTATTCAAATAATTTACCAAGTAACCCTAGTTTTCCACTGAGCTTTCAGTTCTTAGTGTTGTGTTGTGATGCCTTTTTGTCGATTTGACCAGTTGTTGCTTTTCAACTCTATACATTTGTCACTTGTTTCGTTGAAAATGAAAAGTTCTGCGAGCAAACAAGATTTGTAATAGATTTTTCTTCGCTCTCTCGGTTTTCCATTAGGCACATACAAATATTTCGCCTTTTACTAAAATTTCCGTGGAAGGAACAGATGCACCGCTATTAGAAAAAACGTCTTATTTTAGTCGAGGATGAATGTTTTAAATATTTTGGGTATTTTTAATTAGTCTCAATGTTTTTAAAAAGTTTCGCTATAAGCGTATCTGTGTGAATGAACTAACTATTTTTTAAGTTCCGGATGAAAAGTAGAACCCTTTTATAATAGTAGTTTTCGAAAATAGAACCTTTTCTCGCCGTTCCTGTTACATTTTTTAGACTTGAAGCGTGCAATGGTGACGATGACGTAGCACGAGGCATGAAGCAGAGACAATCTTTTTTACCTAAAAAACATTCAATTCTGGCAACAATAGTCACATTTATATAACTTTAATCAATAAATTATTCCCTTGAAAGTGTTTGAAATAAAAAAAATATTATTACAATTTCTAACAGAAATGAAGTTTTTTAAACAAAAACCACATAACTCACTGCTGCTACGTCACAGGTTACCAGTCCCTGGCCTGCTCGGTCAACATTTACTTTCCAATTTTCTTTTTAATTAAAAAGCATACTTAGACGTGGAAATTTTCTTTGGTTAGTTGAATTTTGAGTTCACAGATCATGACAACAGTTTTAATCTAAGAAGTAAAAAAATAAGCTTGAAAGGGACTTAAAAATGATAACGGTAACTGCTTTTTTTTCTGTGATTATGTTGAAATTCACAGTTTTTATCACCGCTTACACATTTTGCAACCATGCACTTAGATCAGGAACAAGATAAAAGGGGCATTTTTTTCTCGATAGATAGGTTTTTATTTTATTTATTTTACCGTTATCGTCTACGCTCGTCAAAATTTAAGTATTACAGAAGTTAAGATAGAAAAGGTTACATTCAATGAAATATTAATTTGCGACAATTTAGGGAAGAAGTCAAAACAAACTCCCATATATTGTCTATACGGGTATGTGCCGCTGCAAAGGGTATGGTTTTCAAGCCATTTACTCTGGGATAGGGTCTAGGATCATAAAAATTTGGTCTAGAATAGGGTCATGTTTAACGGCATCGCTAAGTGGATACAATAATTGTAATAACAAAAAAATTGAAATCCAGAACACTTGAGCGCTTTATACCCGGAGTTTTATATCGAGTCAGATGTTTTTGCTTTTCTGTGACCCCCAGTATAAACAAATCCTGTTTTAGTGTTGGGATTTAAAACGAGCACTCTGGTATAGGGTCACAAAATTTGCAGAATTTACTCTATTAAAGGGTAGGACTTTCGCAAACCCGGCGGCACACCCCCACCAAAACTATACTGGAGTACCCCCCCCC